>CAOKZL010003711.1:0-76786 GCA_948472985.1 Iguana delicatissima | reverse complement strand
TGGCAACCTTGACAATAACAATGACGGTGATGGAAGCCCTGTCCCAGCTGGAGGCCACTGAGTCACGCAAAAACCTCCACAGGGCTAAATATGGTTGCTCCGGTGGCCTCCCTCACCCTGCTTTAACTTGGCATGTCTCTCTTCCTCCTCTTCTTCCTCAGAGCTCTATTTTATTTTATTTAAGCGTCACTTTTCTCCCAGCATGGGATGTCAGACACTGTATAGCTACTACTTAATTGCCTGCTTCCTCAAATCTGGACCTTATAAGAAAAACTGGACATTTTAAAAATCTGCCCAGACAGAAATTTTAGCTCTGAAAAAGAGGACACATCCTGGAAAAAGAGGTGTGGTATCCCTGGATAGAACAATGATGCCATGTGGCTTGGCCTGCTTTCCATTGTAGTGAAGGATGTTGCCAGTGCTGAAGGTTTGGTTTTCAATTCAGTGGCTTCAAATGTGGAGTTTTGAATGGTGATGGTGGTAAATGTCTTCTTGCCCTTTTTTTTGGACAGCAAAGGACAAGAAGGCAGGTGGACAGCCTTGTACCTTTGGATAAGGGTTCAATTTGATAGCCCTTGTGTCCCCTCCACTTCTATGAATCTACCTATTGTAACCAAAGAAACGACCCATAGAAACATGGCCTTGTCTTGCCCTTGGCTGTTAGAAAGTTCTTTTCACAAACTTCTTTGTGTGGAACATCCACATTTTTGTACTTATACAGCTGCTTCAAAAGAAAGCATCACATATGCCCCCTCCCCTTTGAAGGCTTTTAACCCTCTTTCTCGTAGGTTTTGTTTCCACTAGGAATGAAACCATTTTGAGAGAAATGCAAGGAGGCAAGGAATATGTCTCTTTCTGTCTTCAATTTTTTTCCTGAGGAAACTGGAGAAGGCCATCTTTGTTAATTGCTTATGTCTCTGTCCCTCTTTGAGGCAGACAAGGCCGCCTATTCATGCTAACAAAAGCCAGGGAGAGACAGGTCTGGGATTTGTGCTGTCACGGCCCACTGTTTGATGTAAGGTGCTGAAAAGAGGCAGCTGGCTTTGTTGTCAGAGGGAAAAAAAGACGCACCATAGGTGCCAGGACCCAACCCAGAAAAGAGATACCATGGTTGGGGGAGGAATTCTGCTTTCCAGAAAAGTGAGGAAAAATCTGTATCCTGATATCACAGAGAGAGAAAGAAATGTAAAATCACCTATGTTCCACCTGAGACTTCTCTGTCTAGTAATTGTTCTGGAGAAAGGTAAGAATGGGCTTGATGGTAGCAGGTGCCAAAAACATGTCCAAAGCCTGTCATGAACACACAGAGGCACAAAAGACACCAGTTTGCATAAAACTTATACACGCCACTTTATATATGTAGATATCAGCTTGGAAATAATTTAAGTAATTTAGATATATATATGACATCTCCGCATAATAGAGAAGATTGTGACCTGTTGAGCTATTGGAAAGCTAGGTCTGTTGTATAGGGCCTAGCATCAAAGGGATGACTTCAAGGCCAAAGGCTTATCTCCTTTCTGATGGTTCTTTCTTTTAAACCAGATATGAAATGGACAGCGATTCAAACAAGAACACTTACAAGTACAGGACTATCCTGCATAGACTAGGACACAATTAATCCCTTTGTTCTGAAAGCTCAGAAAGGAATTATCTTCCCTTGGTTTTTATTTTCAGCATCTGATGGTTACTGGTCCTAGCATTAAGCAGAATGAGGAGGTCACTTCAGGTGAAAGATGCTGGGAAATGGGGGCAGTGGTGGTGGTAAGAGAAGAGAGGTATATGAACTGTTCAGCCTGCCTAGCACACTCTAAGCTAGCTTCTTGCCTCCAGGTATGGTGGAATTTGTTCTCTTGTCAAATATGTTAAAAGAAGGTGCCATTTTGTCCTTCACCTGATGCAGGAACATGTCTTTGGCCTAGGGTTGGCAGAGTGAAAGCTGGAGATAGTGCCTGTAGCTCAAATGGTGATGTAGAAGAGGGAATTTCAGCAAGTGCTGCTTGTCATAGCAACCAGTTAACAAGCAGTACCTGCTAAAATTCCCTTATCTATATAATCATTAAAGGTACACAGAACTTTCTCCAGTTTTTAGTCTGGCAACCCTCATGGGTCAATCCTACCTACTGCCTCAGAACATTGATACTGCATTTTTTAAAAATTTAATTATAAGGAAAAAACCCACAAAAATACATAAGGTGATAAACATGCATTTAATCTGCCATGAAATGATAATTAGCTATGGGCAAATATATCATATATTAACTTTTCTTGTTCATTCAAAATGTGGTTAAGAGAGACAGTTCTGGGATTTTCTGGAGAAGAATAAGGCTATCAGAAGTTGTTAGGCCAGGAAATCTCTAATTAGCTATAAACCCCCATTTCGTCAGAACTGTGGCAGCAGCTTTGCAATAAACCAGGATATTAGACCACAACTTGAAGTCAGTTTAATATATTGGCCTGTTGGAAACTGGTAACCCATTTCCTGGCTTGTATGAAACAGGAAACGAAGGTTAATTAGAGACTTCCTGTGTTAATTGTGGCTTTGGGGAAAGGAAGAGCAAAAGGCTCATTCATATTTTGGAATATTAAGCTAAATAAGATTGCCCAAAAGCAGCTGGTATGAAAAAATAACACACACACACGTACATATATGTATACTGTTTAAGCTAATATTAATTATTAAATAACATTAACTTGCACTTGCTGATTAATAATCATTTGTTTGCTTAAAACCATTTGCCATCAGAAAATAAATATCTCAAGTCTTAAAAAATCAAACAGAAAGGATTATTAGTCACTGAAGTGTGCTTTTGCATTCATTGAGCAGGGGAGTTGTGGAACTGTGAAGGCAAACAGGAAGCAAGTAGCATTTGGCCTGCCTTTTATATCTGCATAAATAAAAGGACTAGCTAGACAAATTTATTTTTCTTTAACTAAAAGCAGACCTTTGAATATTCTTGCCCCTGAAGGCCTGCTTCTCATTGCAGCCATGCTGGAACAACAGGGAAAGCTAATGAATTAGATAGCCTTGACCACGTTAGATAGGAATGGTGGGAGGGCACCAAGTTGGGGAAGGTTATGTTAGAACATTGTTGTTGTGTGCCTTCAAGCTGTTTCTGACTTCTGGTGACCCTAAGGTGAAGAGAGAGAGAGAGACAGACAGACAGATAAAGATAGATTCTTAGATAGGCTGAGAATGAGTAATATACCCAAGGGATAATGTTATTCAGAGTTCCCATACTAAGCTGGGGCAGGGATCTGAACTCTAATAGAGACATGTGCCCAGTGATAGTATCATCATTGCCTTCCTCACCATCATCCATAGATTTCTAAAGCAGGGATAGGGAAACTGTTCCCCATGTTGTTGGACCACAATTCCCATCACCCTGACTGACTAACTGACTGGGGCTAATTGGAGCGGAAAAGGAAAACATCTAGAAGGCCACTATTTCTCACCACCTGTTGATCTAAAGCAAGATGGGAACCATTGTGGTTGGACTACAGCCCCCAACATTCCTCATCATTGGCTTTGCGGGTTAAAATTGTTTGGCCTTGCAATCCAACCACATCTGAGGGCTGCATGATTCCCACTCTTGCTCTACATTAAGATTTTATATGGATGAGCATTAAAAATGTGATTCCCTTCCCCAGCATCTGAAGTGATACTGTCTGTTCTTGCATCTCATTCCCATTTCAAGCTCTTAGATTGTAATTGACCCAGCGGATGCTTTCCATTGAACCTTTGATTCTACAGTTACCCTGCCTGAAACACAGACATTTAGGAGGGCTCAGGTGACAAAGTCTTCCTCTCTTAAAATTCCCATGTTTTCAACCACTTCATTACTCTTTTTTTCTTACCGTACAAAAATCTCTATGCGAAGGGGAGACAGAATGATTGCATAACGCTTTTTCATTAGAAGTGTTAGCTGGGCCATCCCTACAATTAGGCAGAATAAAGTAGCTGCCTCAGGCAGATGATTTGAGGTATCAGGAAAGAGCGGCAGCAAACAGTTAATTATTTAATTTATTATTGCTCTATTTTAACTGCCATGGAAAAGTAACTGTGTGGTTTTCTGTCTCAGGTGCCAAAACAGGCACCTGAAGGAGTTATAGGAAGGAGGGGCGTTATATACCAGCTCTTCTTGAAGCATCTGAAATGGAGAATTGACAGTTTTCATTTTTACCAATATGCCAAGGATTTATATTTGTGTTCACTGAGTATGAGTCGCTTTCTTTCTTTCTTTCTTTCTTTCTTTCTTTCTTTCTTTCCTTCCAGACTCTCCAAGAACCAGCAGCTGATGGCTCAAGGATAGGCAATGGTCCATGGACCACCACTTTCAGTAGCATTGCTATATACTAAGTGTTGGGAACTGCCTCTATGAAGACGCAGTAAATCATCTGAAACAGCCTCCTCCACAACCTTTTGTGTTGCTGGAAGTTGTATTTAAAAAGATGTGATAATGACAGAAAATCTCTTGGCCAATCCATGTTTCTGTGACAAGTTCATTAGGCAGAGCTAGACATGGGGATGATAGAACTGAGGCCATTTCCACACTGGCCTGTTACAGTGCTATTATTCCACTTCAACCTCCTATGGAATCCGGGACTTTGCAGTTTAGGGAGGGGCCGGCTGATTCCATAGGAGGTTGAAAGTGGAATAATAGTGCGGTGACAGGCTAGTGGAGAAACGGCCTGAGTTTTCAAATCCCAGTTTCTGCCAAACAGCTGCAAAGTAGGATGGTTGTGTGATTTTAGGGTAAGAGCCAACAGAACATGGGAGTTAGAGTGTTGGACTAGAACTGTGGAGCCATACCATGGGCTGGACAACTTTTGGCCAGTCATTACTTTTCAGTTCATCCTACTCCATGGCATTGGAGGGAAGAACCTTTGAAGAAAAACAGGGTATTTAAAGAGCTTGGGGAAAAAATGCTTTCGGTCTGCAACTTTCAGAATCTCCCAGCCAACATAGCCTATGGCCACGCCTGGCTGGGAGATACTGTGAAGCATAGTCTAAAATTTTAACTTTTCCAAGCTCTGGATATTTATTTTATATATATATATATAGATCTACCACTTACAGTCCATCAGTATCTACGACGACCACAACAAGCTATGTTGCTAGGTTGCAAGGCCTCCTTTGTGGTAGCACCTTGGCTGCAAAACTTTCTCTTTGATTAATTTAAACTAACCTGTTTTGGTTTAGTTATAGACAAGCTAGTAAAACTGTTTTGTTAAATTTGGCTTTATTTTAAATAGACTTCCTTCCTCTCTGGTTTTAAGTTTTTCTTCTGTAAAGTGTGACATTTAATACTTGAGTGTTAGACTACAACCCAGGAGGCCAAGGTTCGATCTCCTGCTCAGCCATGGAAACCTACTGGGCGACCTTGAGTGTATCACACTCTCAGCCCCAGAAAACCCCATGATGGATTTGCCTTACTCTTGCCACAAGTTGGAAACCACCTGAAGGCACACAACAACAGCAACAACAACAACAACTTGTCCAGAAGTTTTAAATTTTACATTGCCTTGGGGGCACTTTCTAGTTGATAGATGACTCTGAAATAATTTTTAAAATATTAAAAATAGTAGCTGGGTGGCATGCTGCTCTACTGAAGTCTGCAAATCACTTCAAAAATAATTTTGCTGCATTACTTATTTTGAAGTCAGGCCATGCTCTGTCCAGAATAATTCTCATCCCTTCTGTGAAGGCACTTTTTCACAGGACACAAAAAGCAACTTGAATGCTTTTAAAAGAAGCAAGATGAGCCAAGTTCAAATCGGATTGTGCATGGTAACCCATGTCAGGTTTTATATTTGCATAACAGAAGCTGAGGAACATCTTTAGGTGTCAAATTCCAGGGAAGGAGAAGACAGGCATGTTGTAGCAAAAGACAGAGATTTCTGGCAGCTTAAAGAAGCAACTGGAGGCTGCAGTCCTAATTATACTTTATTGGGGATAACAAGACTTTGGAAACTTACACTGCAAGCTCAAAACATCTTCCTGCTTGAAGGGCCAAACAGCAAATACCACAGCCACCACGTCAACATACCCTTTTCACAGATGAAAAGTAGGACATGTGTGGCCAAGCAACATCAAAGCTGGTCAAAATGGCAAAGGAAGAACCTGGAAGAACACACAAGCTAGCGTAGTTTGCTTTTGCCAGAGCCTACTGGAAGAACAAGATTCTGCCCTCCCCCCCATGGAGCGCACACTACTTTTACATTTGAACTCAGGCCATTTGGGCACTACACTGTTCTACTGCTATTATTCCACTTGCAAGGGCTAGGAATTCGGGGGTTTGTAGTTTCCTGAAGCCAAAGAGCTCACTGGCCGAGAATTCTAAATGCCCCTCCCTGAACTGCAAACTTCCGGATTCCATAGGAGGTTGAAAGTGGAATAATAGCACCAGAACAGTGTAGCCTGGAAACAGCAACTGAGGTTAGCAAAAGAAGAGAAAGGTGGGAGGAGGGCCGAGAAACTGGAACATTTTAAAAGTAACTGAATCAGAATCTGAGAAGAATCAGGACTAGGGCTGCCAAATCGGGACAGTTCGAGGTTGTGCGTTGATGCGTATAGTAAACAAGATGACCCAGGTTTTTCTGGCACCTGAGGCAAAAAAAAAATATCCCGCAAGCGCCACGCCCCAGGAGCATACAAGTAGAGTAAGTAACGAGCAGCGCTGCTGCCCTCTAACGATTAAAAGCAGCTGGCTGAGGACGCCTCCTCAGTCTGCCTAACGGAGGGCTTTCCCTTCAGAAAGTGTCTAGTGAGAGGGGGGAAATTGTCCGGCGGGGTCAAGGAGCAATAAAGCGCACGTGTTACCGTCTCGCGGCGGTTTTGTGTAGCGCTTTGGCGCACACCTTTATCGGTACAGATTTAAGCGTTACGCAGAGCTGTCACAAATTGGACTACTCGTATTTCACGGGCAATTTGTTTTCCCTCTCTCCCCCTTTCCCGCCCTCAAGCCCCGCCAAGGTGAAGATAACGCTTCACGCTGCTGAGGAAGCGAGCGCCATAGACGCCTGCGCCAGGGTTAGCCTGTCCGGTGCCCAAGCCAAGCAGCTTCTCCCCCTCCGTCGACTTCGGCAGGACGCGTTCGACCCGAAACATCGCAGGCTTCCGTTTTCTGGCCCGTGTTCACAAGTGACGCGTTGGGTATCCCCGTGGAAAACGCCCTTTGCCACCGCAGCCCTCTCTCCTTCGCCTCACTCCCGCCCGCTTTTAGCCATTCCCCCTCGGCCTCTTTCACTGGGCGGCCTGGCGGGTCTTTCCTTGAGCTGTTCTGTCGCTTCGCCCTCCGGCAGGCTTCCTGGAATTACTGGAAAGCTGAGCCGAGAGAGGTGCCGGCGCGAGAGATGACGGAAGACATTAACTTAATTGCCTCCGGTCCCTTCTCGGACCCCCTTGTTGGGGGGGAATCTGAGGGGGAGCTTCCGAGACGGGCTCCCCATTTCTGCCCTGGGAACGGGATTTAACTCAGCCCCCTCCCATCCCCTGCCGGAACCGCTATACTTAACCCCTACAAAGCAGCAGGGGACAGTCCGCACGGACGTCGGTCTCCTTTCCTTCCGCCCCCCCGCCCCAGTTGAGGGGAGCAGAGGTGGGTCTCTGGCTCCCTCGCCTTGGAGGCGTGTGCGGGAGGGGGTGCCTCAGGTATGGGATTCAGCGGGGCTCTGGCGGGACCCTCTCGGAGCGTGTCAACCGCTTGGCGGGCGGCTGGAAAGGCTCAGTCAGGTAGGGCAAGATCGGGCAAGCTAACGCGGAAGGAAGGCGCGGGGAGAAGAAGCGGAGAGCCCGGGCTCTTTTTCCCCGCCGGCCCGCCCTTTCGTCCACCTTCCACCTCTCCAGGCCGGCCAGCGCTGGCTTTCTCGCTCATCTTCCTATCACCCCTCCTTCCCCCTGTCTCCTCCAACCTATTTCTATTCTTCCTTTTTTCTTCCCGTCCTTTCTTCCTTCCTCCTCACCTCCAAACCTGTTCCTCCGGTCCTTCCTCACCGGGGTCTTCCCCTTTCCCCCCGTCCCGTCTCAGTCTTCGCTCACCCACCCCCGACTGTTCGGGGAGCGGAGCCTCCACGGACTGCTCCCCGCCCCGCCGCTGCCGCCAACCACAACTCCCGCAGCCTTGGCGCTCGCCTGAGCGGCAAAGCGGGGAATGGGAACCCTGCGGCGAGGGAGCCCCCCTTTGCGCGCGGAGGGGAACTGAGGAGGCGCCCGTCTGGCAAGAGGAGAAGGAGGAGGGCGGCTTTCTTCGGCCTCGGGGGAAGGGGCAGGACGGCGACGGCCGGGGGCGCAGCGAGGGCACCCTAAAGGTAGGAAGCGAATAACCAGGGTAAGGGGACAAAGTCAGACCCTCGCCGTGAGCCGGGAAACCGGGTTCTCTGTGCGCAGAACGTACGCTTTCGGCAGCGGCCCCCTCCACCCCTAAGGGACCTGGGCGTCCGGCGTGCTTCCTCCAACATCCTCTTTTCGCCCAACCCCTAGACCTTGCTCCTATTTGGGATTTCAACCACCCTAGGTATGAATATGCGCGCGCACCAGCTTCTATTGGCTCCTAAATAGCCCAGGTGCGCAGGCGATAATCCCCTCCCAAGGAACCCAGGCGCCCGGGATCCCAGCATGCTTTCTCCCGATTCGCCCGCCAGACTTAAAGAACCCGACATTGGATTCCAATAAATAGGATTTCTCCTCGCCCTCCATGCAGAGGAGCGTTAGATTTTACTGCTCGTCTCCCAAGGAACCAGTGCAAGTCGGAATTCGAGGAAGCCTCTTCCAGAGGCGGTCCGCTAGACCTCACTCAGCTTTCAAGAAAACTCAGGAGTCCGATCTTCTGCGTTCTCCATCCTTCAGCCCCCAGTTTGGGTTCTGTGTTCCTGTTCTTGGCTTTCCAGGTAAATAGACGCCGGTAGGGGGGAGGTTGAAAGGGATCGGCGGTCACGGTCAAGATAGTACCCCCCCTCCCCTCCCCTCCCCTCCCCACACACACGCACGTATGTATTTTGCCTACAAGGAGGGCTAGATGGAAACCAGCTGGAAAGAGACGAAGGGGAAGAGCGGAAATATCCCTGCCTTGTTCGCCCTTTTGATTCGCCTGGTTTGGATTACCTGCTGCTGATGGAAAGCAGGACGCCCTGGAAGGGAGGGCGAGCCAGCCACAAGGGGGAAAGCCCGGGTTGCCCGCCGGCCGGCCGGCCACCGCACGCGCGCGCGGCCCCGGGTCTCGACCCTCTGCCTTCGGGTTCAGGGACTCCACACCAGCCGAGCCACGCGGGCCCTCTGTGTCCTCCGAAGGAGGCAGATTAGAAGTCTTGGCCTTGGGCGGCAGCGGGGGGAGGAAAACAAAGCCACTTTTCTTGTACTCCCAAATCACTCGCATTGCTAGGAGGAGGAGAGAGGTTAAAGTCCAGCCAGATAGGATGTAAGCCTTGACACAGCCTGAATGCAAGACTAAATGCAAGAATGTTGCTGCCTTGCAGCTCCCAGCACCCTTCACCATAGGCTGTGCTGGTTAGCTCTGATGGAATCTGAAGTTCAACAATCCTTGAGAGCCACGGGAGCCTGTAGCTGTGTATATGCAGCTTCAAGTTTACTTATAGTGACCCCATAAATTTCGTAGGGTTTTTTTAGGCAAGGAATACTCAAAGGTGGTTTTGCCAGTTCCTTTCTCTGAAGTATAGCCAGCAGCCTAGTCCTGGCTTAATGTAGTAGATTTTGTACGGGTGAGAGCCGAAATACAGAATCTAGTGTAATAGGAACCATTCTTGATTCCTCCCTCCAAACACAGAATTTGCACCCAGATCCTTTCTTTTTCCAGCAGACTGTGGAAGAAATATTTGCCAGAGATTGCTCGGATCATGGTGAAGACCCTGTGGCCCTCCAGATGTTTTTGGACTGCAGTCACATCATCCCAGATCGTTTGATATCTTGGCTGGGGATATGGGAATTGGAGTTGAACCACATCTGGAAGGCCATGGGTGCCCCACCCCTGGGGGCCAATGAAGGATGCTGAAGATCATAACAATCTCTCTTTCCCCATCACTCCCACCCCTTCTTCCCATGCTTCTAATTTTGTGGGCAGAGGCACTGTTCCAACATACATTTAAAAAGGTGGGTCAGTTTGTAGCAATATTGAAAAGATGTATTTAAGATTGAGCTGAAAGAAAACAAAATTTGTGAATTTAGTTTTGTGAATACAATACAGTGATATTGTATTATGATATAATAAAGCCATCCATACCTGGGACCCAGAGCTCAGTTATGAATGGCTTCCATGCACCATTATATCCATTTATTTTTAAAAAATTAATTTATTGGGCTTTGCAAGAAAGTGGTGTAGTTGAAGGCTGTTAAGTTGCAAGCAGTTGTTTATGCCTCATTATAATATGTTGTTTGTACAGTGAGCCAAAACAAGCTTTCAATAATAAGATAGAAATTAAAGCAGTTGGAAAATAAAATTAGTATTCATAGATCAACCACTTTCCTTCTAAAACAAGGCTAAAACTCATGTGGTCTTCCAGATGTTATTTGATTACAACTCTCGTCAGCCCTAGTCAGCATGCCCAGTGGCAAGGAATGCTGGGCCCTGCAATCCAACAACATTTTGAGGGTTGCATGCTTTAAAGCGGGCCTACCCCTGTTTTAAAACATACAGACAAGAGGATTTGGGCATTTGGCATATTCTTCAACTGTCCTGATTTGGAAGGGACACCCCCAATTAATCTTCTGTCAACTTACTTTTTCAGCTGCTTTTTTAAAAAAATGCCCCAGTTTCTGCTGCCTCCTCCCACTTTCACCTTTTGTCCTCAGTTTACTTCAGTTGCTGCAAATTTTGCTCAGAGTGCTTCACTAGTTTACTCTCAGGGAGGACAGAAGAGGAGGAAGCAGAACTGAGATGAAATCTTGCCCTTCCCAGTAGGCACAGGCAAAAGCAAACTGGTTCAGTGTCTGCTGTCTTGTTTGTTCTTCCTCAGTAATAATTTCTGCCATTTCAACTACCCTCTGATGATCCTTGGCCACATACCTCCCTGTTTGCATCTGTCAAATGTTGGAGGGTATGCTTTGGCATACCTGCTTAGGACGTAGGCCTGTTCTTTGGATCATAACCACAGTTGCATTGTCATTAGAACTGCGTTGAAGAACCAGTGAGCTGGCCGAAACGATAGATTCTCCTGAATAGTAATTGTACATAGCTACCAGCAAAGGTAGGAAGAAATATTAATGTGGCCCCCCCCATGACTCCCTGTGTCCAAGAACAGATTGCAACAGAGTGGGAACTGTGTTGCAACTCCTGGTTTTTCTGAATAGGTCCTTATCTTCCAACTTCTCATTTTCAACCCAAATATGTGTTTGGGGGACCCCATGCATCCTTCCCTCTATCAGAATCTAGTGGAATCTGGGTGTTAGATTATAACTCCTATTACCCTAGGGGATAGTGGGAGGGGTCTCAGATTGGTAGATTATCTCAATTTTTTTTTTCTACCAGACCTTGGTACAGCAGTGGTGGCAATACTGCACACAGAATCCAGTTCAAGGCCAGTGGCAAATAGGTTTAATTGTACATCTTGTGTTTTTAGCAAGGACAAACCTTAGAGAAGTTAGTTTTTACGTCAAAACTCCAGGAATCCTTCAGCTAGCCTAGCCAGTGACTATGCTGGTTCAGAGACCCTGAGATTATAGTGGTGATGATAATGATCAAGGTGGCTTTAAGGTTTAGTCCAAAAAGTTCCTATTCAAGCTCTGATTAGGGGAATGATTTTTTTTTTGTGCCAAACTTTAAAGCCCAGGTAACTGATGATATCCATGTAATTTGGGTGGCTTTGAAAACTAGAAACTCAAGAGGTGAAAACTCTTATAGTGTTATAGTGCTATTATTCCACTTTCAACTTCCTATGGAATCCTGCAGTTTGGGGAGGGGCATTTAGAATTCTCAGCCAGAGAACTCTTCGGCCTCAGTAAACTACAAACCCCAGAATTCCACAGGATGTTGAAAGTGGAATAAAAGCACTATAACAGTGTAGGGTGAAAATGGCCTTAGAACAGGGTGCTTTGAGGCACATTCTGAGCCAAAGAATTTGTTTTCAGTGGGAGAATTGAGCTGTAGCAATTTTCAAAGAGAACTGTTAGTCTATTTTAGTAGGAAAAGTAGGGAAGGAAGGTGACATGGGGAGGGGATTCTGTGGCTCATTTAAGATTAATTTATTTATTTTAGCACAAATTTTCATGGATTACAATCCACTTCAGAAATGTAATCCTCAAAAGCTCACACTGAAAACAAATCAAAACAAGTTAGTGTAAAGATGCCACAAGACTCTTCCCCACCCACCTACTTTATTTTCCTTCCTTCTTTTTTTTAGAACTGAATTTGGTTTAGAGAATTTTTTGGCACAGAAGTCCATTCCTGACAACTCCAAGCTTTCTTCATTGCAATTCAGATGGAAACTCATTAATTTGTTATGGCTGTATTTAAATGACTGGGAGTCAGAAGCACCTGCAGATCACCCCAGAGATTTGCTGGCAGAACCTGATCTATTTTCTGCCCAGCCTTGGCTAAGATACTAGCAAAGAAGAAGCAAGGACTATCCTCTCTGAGGGTATATGTTAACCAGAATTTTTCTGTGGAAACAACTGAATCCTATATTAGCCCAAGTCTTTTGCAGATTCCTTATCCCTGTCTTTTAAATGCCGAGGCCTTTCTCTTTACCTGTAGATCATCCTCAGCTTTCTGAACTTCACTAATGCCCTACCTTCAAGTCTCCTCTCTGGGTTACCTTGGCAGAGTGTGTCAGACATTTTGCTGCCTGAGGTAAAGGCCAAGTTGTGGTCTGAGGTGAAGGATAAGATGGTGCCCCTTCCCCAGATCATGTACAGAAACTAAATGGAATCTTATTTGGACTCTGGCTATAAGGTAGTGTCCGCAGTACCTCACCTGAGGAAGCAGGCTAGTTTAGTGTGCCCAAGAGGGACCATATGGCATATGCAGCTCTGTTCTCCAATTAAAGGAAACAGTTTGGGAGTCCAGGAAGAATATCCAGGAGGATGCCAATGCTTCCTTGCTCCAGCATCTGGTGCCTGAGGCATTTGCCTCACTCTGACTAATGATAGTGTTGGTCTTATTCCAAAGAGAATAGTCACACCAAGGCATCTTTCAGGGTAATTTCAGAGCTACTTGGTTAACACAGTGAAATAGCCTAAGCATTACTAAAATAGAAAAATTATCCATATCGCTTTTGCATCAGTGGAAACAAACAGTAGCAAGTAGTACTTCATTTGGAGGTCCCAGTCTTTCTACAGCCCTCCCTCAACATTTGTGGGTTTGACCTTTGTGAATTTGATTATTTGCAGGCATGCACATCTCCCCCCACCATTCTCCTCCTTCCATTCCCTTACCTTTTGCCTGGGTGTGCCTGCCTGCCTTCTCTGTGGCTGGGCAAAAGACAAGGGAATGGAGGGAGAAGTCACATGTGCCTCCCCCTCATTCCCTTGCCTTTTGCTGGGAGTGGAGAAGGAAAGCAAGTGCCCTTGGGCAAAATGCAAGGAAATGGGGGAGGCATGCTTGCTTTCTCCCCCATTCCCTTGCCTTTGCCAGGGCATGGATAACATGCCAAGGCAAAATCAAGAAATGAGAGGAAGGCATGCCTGTGCCTTCCTTCTGTGCATGTAGTGCTCTCCCTCTCACTCCTTTGCCTTTTGTCCAGGTGCAGAGAATGCATGCCAGGGCAAAAGGCAAGAGAACGGGAGGTGGCATGTGCGCAGCTTCCTTTGCCCCACATGGTGCTCCCCCTCCCATTCCCTTATTTTTTGCTTGGATGCAGAGAACTCGTGCTGGGGCAAAAGGGAAGGGAACAGGAGGGGAGAAGTCCAGATTCCAGGGGAAGAATTAATTAATGTAAAAGAGACTTTATTAGCATTAAAGTGAAGGTAGTCTGTGCTTACATGTAATTTTCTGAAGTGCCAACTCAGTTAGTGAATCTGGAAGCCTGAGAATCTCAACCTTTGTTTGATCAAGAGCAAGTTTTTAGCCTTCATGAAAATACACAAGATGGAATAGGCCTTGTGGTGGAGGGGTTTTTAGTTAAATCATGATGCTCCAATACACTTAGATGCCTCCTACCGTCTTCCTCTCTATAATACTTTTTACTAGCCCCACACCACCCCCTTTCCAACATTCTTTTCTTTTCCCCCCACAGGCTGCATATGTCTCTTAGTATGTAAGTGTTGATGACACTTCAGTCATGAAAGGAGTTGCACAAAATAACAGTGAACACTGAAAAGTCATGCGAGAGCATGAAAAAACTGCCTTTTTTAAAAAAGCCCCAGCCAACATAGGCAGTGACCATGCTGAATGGGGGATTCTCTAAGCTGTGATCCAGAAAATAACTTTTCCAAGCTTATACTATGTAGTTTGACTGCAGAATCTTGATTGCTTTGCACAGAGCGAGGGGCTTCCTTGATGCAGACATTGATACAGTGGTTTGCTAAAATAGCTGAAAAGGCCCAAATCCCTCCCTGACATGTTTTTTCAGGTGGAGAGGGGCACAAATGAATGGAATATCGGGAGTCTTCTCTACGGGAGCTGTAGGCCAGAAGTGTGGGCATCCTTGACAAAGCCACAGCTTCCTGCTTGTTGATGATCAGCGTTGTGGCTGGGAGGCGGCAGGTCGGAGCCTGCCCGGTGCTAAGCTACGCATACCTCCTTGGAGCAGGGGCTGGTTCCCCTGTGTGGAATGTCTGCAGTTTCACACCATGCAACTCCTGCGTACACACCCCCAACCCTTTCTCATGGGAGGGAGCGAGGTCATGGGCGCCAAGCATTGTGGGGGAAAAAAGATGCTTATGCAAATAGCCTAAGGGTCAGGCTTAACTGTCTCTTAAGACTTGTTTGCTTAGCCACTAGGCACCACTCCCCTGCCAAAGAACCCAGGAGTCCAAGCCTCACCCTGTTGCAAAGTCAGAGAACAAAAGGTGCCCGGGGTCCACCCTGGATTGTCCTTATTAACATGAAGGGGGATTGGGGAAGGATGGTTCTCTCATCCCAAGTATCCCAGAAAGCCTCGATCTTGATCCATGTGCCCTGCAATTTCAGTTTGTTCTGTAGTTCTATGGACTCATAGCCATTTCTTCTCCACCCCCATCTGCTAATGAACACACAAGTTAGCATGACTGGATACTGCCCCTTCGTTGTTTGCCAGTCCTTTCTGTCTGTCCTTTTTCTGTCTCTACCCAGAGCTTGGAAGATACCCTTTTGGATGTACAGCTCCCAGAATCACCAGCTAGCATGGCTAGTCTTGCTGGCTGGGGGATTCTAGGAGTTGTAGTCCAAGGAGTGCCTGTTCCATGCTTTGATCCTGCCTACAAGCTCATGTTCTCTCCAGGGTCTGAAAGGTCAAGAGACATTCATGGATTGAGAAGGAATATATGTATGCATGCACACACAGAGAGAAGCATGGCTTGTCAAATGCCGTACCCTCTTGCTATGCAATCTCTGCTGTCCATTCAAATGGAGGAAGGTTGTTTATTTCCCCGCCTGACAGATGTTGCTTCCTATTCTGTTATGGAAATATGTATATTGTTGGAGGTGAGTCAAGGGTGGGTTCAACATACCTTGAATTGGCTAATGAATGCAGAGGGAGGGATCAAAGGAAAAGGACTGAACACTCCATCAGTGTCACTTTTCAAAGGCAAGAGGGATTAGCTATCCTCTCAAGCCCATCCCCCCCATAACAGCCGTCCCCAGATGTTTGGGCATCTGGATCCCATTTCTTTGGCTCCCATCACCAGCTGCAGAATGCTCAAGCGTCACCTGATGTTTCCCAGCTGCCCCTAAGATGGGGCAAGAGGAGCATTTGGGCTAAAAGGTGCTCTGTATACCCCACAAGAGGATCAGGGGAGAAGAGCATGAAAAACTTAGTTTTATGGGATTCCCAGAATCCGAACCGTAGCATAGCCAATGGGTATACTGGATTTGGAAGTCTGGGATCATGGTGCAGAATAGTAAGTTTCCCAGGCTTGCAGTGGGAGGATGTGTAGGTGGATTTGTGGACTGGCAGTTGTGAGTTATAAAGCATGTGTGTGGGAAGAGGTACTTTGTGGTACTTGGTGGCTTGCATTGCTTCCCTGCAAGGACATACTCTTCTCCTGCTGCTACCATTGCTACTGCAGTACTTTGGCAACCTCTATTGTGTAAGGATGCAGAAGAGCAGAGATGGGCAAAATGTGGCCCGTGGGCTATTTTTTGTGGACCTTAGAAGACCCTGAGGTCAACTTTTTTTTTGCTCCCAAATGCCCTTGGGGGAGTGGAGGGCATTTTCACCATTTTGGGAGGAAGACCAATTCAGGCCCAGGAGAAGCATTTTTATAAACAGGAAGTGACTTCTATTCACTTCCTGTTGTTACAAACCATGGTAAAAATGCCTTCTGTACCCCTAGAACAGTGGTTCTCAACCTGTGGGTCCCCAGATGTTTTTGGACTTCAGCTCCCAGAAGCCCTGAGCATTGACCATAGTGGCTGGGGCTACTGGGAGCTGAAGTCCAAAAACATCTGGGGACCCACAGGTTGAGAACCACTGCCCTAGAAGGTGGGAGGGGGGATTTGGGGCAATTTTTAAAAAAATCTTTTTGTAGGGCGTGTGTGGTCAAGTGTGGCCCTTCGTCTCCTAGAAGTCAAATGTGGCCCTCTACCCTTCTACGGTTGACTCCCCCTGCACTAGAGGATTCTGTATCGTAGAGTCCTCTGAAACTGCACAACAGAGTGGCTCACAGATTTCTATTGCTAAAGGAACTGACACAAAGGGGAATTTCAGTGCAATTTTGGTGGTGATTTCTGGGATCTGGATTCTGATCGCAAATTTGGTGGTGATAACACATGTATAGAGGCTTCAAAAATTCTGTAATTCTACACAAATTCTGGGTTGGGGGGGAGGTTCGAGATCTGTGTGGGGCCTAAGTATTTTGTGTTGCTTCCTCCTGTTCTAGAGGATGATGTTCTTAATATCACATTGTGAAGGGGATTTAGGGAGATGAGTTCACCCTTTCCTTTCCGCACCCTTGCTTCTTCTCAGTCCCATCACCATCAGAGGTAAGGATGTGGTGAAGATGTAGGAGAGCCTTCTCGGTGGTTGTTCCCAGATTGTGGAATTCCCTTTCATGGGAAGCTGGGGTAGCCCTCTCTCAGTTCTCCTTTTGCTGGCAGGGAAAGACCTTTTTATTCAAAACAAGTATTTAATTGGTTTCAGGGAGTGTTTTTATGGGGTGCTTGTGCTGTATTTTTTAAACTTTATTGTTATATTTTAAAATGATTTTCCACTTTTTAAAATTTAATGGTGTTTTAATATGATAACTTGTTTAACCATGTTTTAACTTTTTTATTACCAGTTTTCTTAGCCTTTTTTATTTTAGCCTTTTTGTATGCTGCCTTGCCAGAGAAAAGTGGCATAAAAATAAAATAAAATAATAAAGTAAATCTGGTGCCTTCCATGTGGGATGAATTAGAGCCACCCCATTATCCTCAGACTATGTGACCATCCTGCTTGAGGTGATGGAATTGTAACACACCTGAAAGGCACTAGTTTTGGAAGGGCTGAGAGGAAAGGAACAGTCAGTATGGTACTAGAATTCAGATGAATTTCGTACACCTGAGTGACTAGGCTATTCCTGAGTCTCAAATATCCTACTTTAAAGGAAAATTTGGAATAAGTTTCCCAGCACTGTTTTCAGTATTGTTGGTATGTTTCAGTTTTTAGTATCCTGGAGATGTTCCAGGTATGTTGGGTCTCCTTCTGCTCTCTCGGCTCATCTAGTTATAAAAACAGTTGCTTTCATGGTTTGTGGCAGATGCCTTTTTGTTATTGTTCTTGTTCCAAACAAATTTATTAGATTGAAGCAGGTAAAGTAGTAAACTTGAACTCCCAGATCCCATTCACTTAGCATTTGTTTTTGTCTCTTTTGCCAGATTGGGTGAGTGACATCAAGCCCTCGGTGAAGTCTACATCCCTTGACATCCACTTGTTTCCTGAGTCAGAACTCTTTCTCAAGAGTGGGACATTTACCTCTGGACAAGGGCCCATTCTCTTTGCTCATTCCACGGAGAAACAAAAATGCAGTCTGAGATATGTCAAGACTCTCAGGAGTCCAGGCTTTCAGGCACATGAACTGCAAAGAGGTACCAGCATTTGTTAGGAACAGGGCAGCAACAAAGTGGTCATTGCACCTACCACCGCAAACATCTCAATTTTCCCAGACTGGCTCACGTCAAGGATTATCAAATCAAGACCATAATCTGGAGGTAATGAGTAAAACGGAGGATCTGTTTGGATGTGACTTGAGGAAGCACTGATCCCACAGGTAACAGCCTCACCCACCCTACTTCATGGACTTCTCTCTTATGGCAACCATTTCTTTCTCTCTTTCTTGTCATTCCTTTCTTCTTTCTATTCATCTGAGACTCATTTGCAGCTAGTTTGTCCTTAGAATTTCCCAAGTCACAGTCACATTTAGCACACAGTGCTAGTTTTCTGTCCTAGAGTACAGAGCAGAGTGGGAATAGCCAGGCTTCAAGCTTGTGTGACCCTGCCCTTGAGACACGTCTTTAAAGCTAATACCAGCAGTGACCCCACTGCAGGAGCTCCTTGTGGTGGCTACCACTGCTGCTTTCTAGTCACCCAGACCTGAACTCTACAAGAAGCAACACCATTGTCAGCACTGCCTGCCATCACTACCCACAACCAGCCAGAGGTTTGTCCAAGGCCAGATCCTCAATTCCCAAAGAAGCATGTCCACCTTAAATATATGCAGCTGCTGCCTACCATAGGTATATATAAGATTTGGGGGCTCCAAGAGAACTGGGGACAAGGAGAGGATATAGGCAGGTAGTGTGGACAGAGACATTTAAGCACCTTAAAAGGGGAAACCAGTGACAGTTTAATTAGGTGTGAATGTTCACCAATCGTAACCCAGCCCACAGCTCATTGGCATCCTACTGTCCACTATTCTACCTGTCACTTATTCATGATGAATTGAAGCCAGGATGCTGTGAAGCCACTTTCTGCCCAGCATCAGATAACAAATACAGTGGGCCCCCCATTTGGAGGAGGCTCAGAACCCTCATGAAAGTGGAAAAACCACAAATAACTCCCCCCGCCCGCTCCCGCTCCCATTTCCTTGTGGGGAAAGCCTTCCTTTCCCCCACCAGAGCTCCCCCTCCTATTCCTATACATCTTGCCCCAGCGTTGAGAACTCATGCGAGCCTTTTCCCCCTCCTTCCCTTCTGTTTTGCAAGGAAATGGGAATGGGGAAGCTCTGGAGGGGGAAAGGAAGGTTTGCATGAGGGTTCCCCTTCAACCTTCCCTTCTGTTTTGCATGGAAACAGGAAGGGGGAGCTCTGGTGGGAGAAAGGAAGGCTTTCCCACCCCCCACCCCCCATTCTCTTCCATTTTGCCTTGGCATAAGTTCTCTGCATCAGAGCAAAGTGAAATGTGGAGGGAGCAGTGTAGTTCTTTTCATTGAACATGGAATCAAGGGTTTTTTTGCAAGGCTTCAATAAAACTACCCCAACATTTTGCACATCATGAGCCTAGCTTGTTGGTCCCTTCCAGCTGAATTCCATGCATATATCTATTGAGCCTCTTAAAGTTTTGGTTAGTGTTGCAAATTACCCTAGTTCTTCTTCGTGGTCTCTGTGCCTCACACACTAGGAGCTTTCGCGCATGCACAGTACCGTTCAGAAAATTCTAGAGCTTAGTAGCTTGGCAGGAACCCCTCCCCCATGCCCCTACTGGGCATGCTTAGCCCGCCGAGCAATTGTCTCCCTTCAGTTCTTTCTCGTCCACTGTCGCGTACGGAGATTCTGAGCTTAGCTGCTGCCTTTGGCGTTTGTTTGCAAGCCTCTCTGGGTTTTTTTTTTTCCGAATTCGGATTGGTACTTGGATTTCGATTTTTGCTTTACGGACTGGTTTTTGACGACTCAGTGATTTGTTCCCGCTCTTTGGGACCCCTAATCCCCGACTTGCCACACACACCCCTCCTCGTCTTCGTGCCTTCAACTCGTCGCTTCACTTCTTCTCTTCTTGTCTTCCGATTTCTATGTCGGCTCTCTTCAAGCCTTGTCAAAAGTGTGCTCATAAGGTTGCGCTATCCGACGGGCATAGTCAGTGTCTCCTGTGTTTGGGTGAGGCCCACAATACCAAGGCCTGCCCAATCTGCAGAGAATTCACCACGCAGACCTTGAGGAACTGTCTAGCCTGCCTCAAGTCCCCACTGCTGGGAGTAATCTCTGTCAGCACAGGAGTCGACCCCATCCACCTCGAGGATGTCTAAACCCACTCGAGCCGACCTGCGGCCACTCTTCCATTGGAATCGGCAGCTGCCAACCTGACCACGTTGACGGTACCAGGCTCGGTACCGTCACACCAGTCGCCGACATCAGCCCTGCCGAAGATTCCTAAGATCTCATCGGCTTCAGCTTCGAGGGAGGCCCCTGCGGGCTTACAGGGTGCTAAACCATCGAAGACGCTGACCACAGCTCAGCGCAAATGGCCTGCCCCCTCGCAGCCTTCCCAAGAGAAGGAGAAGAAGAAGAGGAAGGAGAAGCATGGTTCTCCGGCTAGACCTGCTCCTCCTACCCCTCCTCCGACTCAACTCCATGAAGACCCCGAGGAGGAATCAGAACCCCAGGAGGTCCTGGAGGTTTCTGATACGGAAGAGACTGCTGGCTCGGCAGCACATCTTGACCCGCCTGTCCTAAGAGCAGCGGTACCTCTGCCCAGATGCCCACAAATGGCGGCCCACCCGAAGGCTGTTCCAGTAGCTCCCCAGGCCTCGCGTCACGACCGAGGTTCCGAGGGTAGAAGCGCCTCTCCGGTACCGGAATGGAGGGTCAGACAGCCTTCCCCACACCATTGGGAAGCCTGCCTGGAATGGGAGGGAAGCCTGCCCGGAATGGAGGGAAGCCTATCCAGAGCACAGGGTCAGACAGCCTTCCCCATGCCACCAAGAGGCCTACCTGGAATGGTCTGCACCCCCCCCTGAGGCTCGCCCTATTCCTCCGCCTCTCATACCATGAGGTACGGGCAGGAACAGACCTGGAGGGAATACCCGGCCTCGTACTGGTCATACTCACCATCCTACAGGGATCAGTACCATCCCGATGTGCGGCAGTGTTCTCTGTATCACTCCCGCTCGCCATCACACGGAGCCTACCACTCACGGCGTGAGCGCTCCCCCTCGCGCTCCCCGCAAAGATCGCCGCTCCATCATCGATCCCATGAGCACACGCCTCAATACCGGATGGTCTCTCTGCCTCCACAGGTCACCTCTACAGTGTCCCGCCCGACTTCAGAGGCTGTTCCGACACAGACCATAACCGCCGTTGCCACAGTCACCCAGGCGATCCAACACCCGGTGCCTGCAGTCATTCCTCCGACGAGGGCTGCCTCACCTTGGACGACTGACACGATGCCTCCACCAGCCAGGCATACCACCACTGTCGCCCCGACGGTCACCCTTTCGGTACCGTCCCGCCAAGAGTCGGTTGAGCGATCACCAGACAGGTCGCTGGATAGATCTTCCACGGCATCCTCCCAGGACTATGAGTCGGACTCAGAGTCCAAGGAGTCGACGCCAGAGTCGCATGAGTCCCCGCCTCTGGCCTTTGGGGATCCAGCATCAGAGTCAGCTCCTGAGGACGTCAAGCAGTTCTTGGCTATCCTCCTTCGGATGTCAGCGGCTCTGGGACTGAAGGTGGCAGAACCAGCCCCGGCGGTGCAGGATCCGGTTTTCCACTACATGGACACCCGTCCACATTTGACGGCTCCACTTCTGTTCCTGCGCACCCTGATGGAGGCCCTGAAACACTCGTAGGCCCAGCCGGCCTCCGCCCAGCCAATACCGCACTGGCTTGAACATTTGTACCGGACCCAGAGGGAGGACGCCAAGTTCTTATTTAACCATCCTCTGGTGAACTCGGTGGTCGTTGAGTCGGCCCAGACCAAGGGAGGCACCAGGGCACATACAACTCTGCCCGACAGAGAAGGACGCCGGCTCGACACCTTCGGGAGGAGATTCTACTCAGCCTCCCCCCTGATAGCTAGGGTGTCTAATACCCAAGCCTGCTTGGCAGCGTACCTCCAGAGCCTGCTGGACAAGTTCCATCCTCTCTTGTCCACCCTCCCAGAGGAGAACCAGGCGAGTGTTAACCAGTTTTACACTGAGGCAGTGGCACTCGCCAGCCAGCAAATCCTCTCCTTCAGGCACTCTGTCGAGGTCAACTCTCGTGTCATGGTGGGCTCCGTAGCCTTGCGTCGATACGCCTGGCTACACTCGTCGGATCTTCAAGAAGACACCCGAAAACGGATTGAAGACCTCCCCTTTGATGGCAAGGGACTCTTAAATGCAACGACGGATGAGGCCATGGACCACATCGTCAAGGCTCGGCTAACGGCCAAGAAGATGGAGATCCGTCAGCCTCAACCGTCCCACCGCGGCTTTGGCTCTCGACCTGCTTGGTGCAGGTCCTCATCATCGAGCTTCCAGCCATGCTCGCCATGGTCGGCACCATTGTGGACTTCGACTGCGTCCTCCTCACGATGACCTCAAAGTCACCAGACCTCTTCCAAGAAGTCATCGTCCAGGACCAAGTCCCGCTTTTGATGCGTCGCGCAGGACGCCTCCACAACCAACCTTCCACCTGCCAGCAGCCCTGAAAGATCGTCCCAGCCTGACCATACACCTCGCCGAATGGTGCTCAATCACCACAGACTCTTGGGTTCTCACCATCGTCCGTCTTGGTTACACCATCGAGTTCTCAAGTATTCCACCATGAGGCGTTTTCTATTCCACCCCGGCCAGCCCGGCGCTGTTGGAAGAGATCCAGTCCCTCCTGCAGAAGGGAGCGATCGAGGAGGTCCCACCCTCGGCCACTACCACTGGCTTCTTCTCCCGGTATTTTACCCTACCGAAGTCGGACGGGACCTTGCGACCCATTCCAGACCTCAGAGGGCTGAACAAATGCATCCGCCCCAGGAGGTTCAAGATGGTCACGCTGTCGACGATCCTCCCCTTCCTTCATCGAGGGGACTGGTTCGCATCCATCGACCTGCAGGATGCCTACTTTCACATCTCCATCTGTCCGTAGCACAGGAGATACCTCTGGTTTGCGATCGACGGCACCTGCTATCAATACAGGGTGCTGCCGTTCGGCCTGTCCACTGCACCGAGGGTCTTCACGAAGTGCATGGCCCCAGTGGTCTCCCATCTGCGGACGAAGGGCATATCCGTCTTCCCGTACTTTGATGATTGGCTGTTGGTCGCATCCTGCAAACACAAGCTGTACCTGGACATTCACTGCACTTTGTCCCTCCTGACCCGTCTGGGTCTTCGTGTCAATCCGAAGAAGTCCCACCTCGAGCTGGCGAGAGTGCTCGACTTCATCGGAGCGACCCTGGACTCGGTCTCTGCCAAGGCTTACCTGCCCCTGGAGCGAGCCCGTACCCTCCACCGGGCCGCATCTGCCACCTTCGATGCCCCAACGACATCGGCGATGAGGATCCAGCAGCTGCTTGGGTACATGGCTTCCATCACGACTGTCACTTACCTAAGACTGCGAGTGCGCCCGCTCCAACACTGGTTCGTCAGAGCTTTCAACCTGCTCCAAGACGACCAGGGGTTGCGACTCCGACTTCCGCCACAGGTACGCCACTCCCTGCTATGGTGGCTCTCCTACTGCCACCTCCTGTCAGGGATGCCGTTCCGGCAACCAACTCCTCAACTCACGATCACGACGGATGCCTCCCTCTTCGGGTGGCAAGTGCATTGCGATGACCTCAGAGTCCGGGGACGCTGGACTGGCGACGAGACTGAGCTTCACATCAATGCCCTCGAGCTCCTTGCCATCTGGAAAGCTCTGAGGGCAATCCGCAACCTGGTCACTGGGCAGACAGTCCTCATCTTGACAGACAACACGACGGCCATCTGTTATGTCAACAGACAGGGAGGGACCCATTCCACCACACTCCTCACCACCACTCTCCAACTCTGGTAATGGTGTGTGTCGCTTCAGGTCCACTCGATGGCCGTCCACCTGGCTGGCCAGGAGAACACCACAGTGGACACCCTGAGCAGGGACACCTCCTCCCACCACGAGTGGTCCTTCTCAGACGGGGCGTTCCGGACGATACGGGAACACTGGGGCAAGCCCATGATCGACCTCTTCGCCACCGCATCGAGTGCGAAGTGTCACGGGTACTGCTCGAGAGCTGGCAGGGGACCGGGCTCTCTCGGTGACGTCTTCCAGTTCGAGTGGACCGAGGGGCTCCTCTACGCCTTCCCACCGTTTCCCCTCCTGGGCCGAGTGGTCGCCAAGATCCTGGCGGACCGAGCCGACACCATCCTCGTAGCCCCGTACTGGCCGAAGCAGCACTAGTTTGTGCCCCTGCTCGAGGTCGACTTCTCAGGCTACCAACAGCACCCGATCTGCTGTCCCACTCGGACGGTCCTGTTCTCCACCCCGACCTGCTGCTCCTGGCCCTGCATGCATGGAGGATAGCGCCTTAGACAACCCTACCATACAGGATGTCTTGACCGCGGCCAGGAAGGAGTCGGCCCACCGTAACTACGCCTACAAGTGGCGGCGGTTCGTGACCTTTGCTGAGACGCGAGGCAAGCCGGTATCGCCTGTCGGTCTTGGTACCGTGCTCCGCTTCCTACTTCACCTCCGACAGCAGAGACTCACGTTTCCTTCTTTGAAGGTCTGTCTCTCCACCATCGTGGCCTACCAACCTCAAGGCTCTCCATCGACAGCGTTCTTTCGGGATGCCACCATGAAGCAGTTCATGAAGGGACTTCAACATCTATACCCGCCGGTATCGCCGCTGCTGCCGCCCTGGTCACTGTCCCTGGTCCTCTCCCAGCTCATGTGACCGCCCTTCGAGCTCATGGCCACTAACGATGACAGGCTCCTCACCATCAAGACGGCCTTTCTGGTAGCTGTCACCTCTGTCAGGCGGGCCAGTGAGCTGACAGCCCTGCAAGCCGATGAGCCTTTTCTGGTGTTCCATCGGGACAAGGTAGTCCTTCGCCCTGACATTTCCTTCCTGCCTAAGATGGTCTCCCACTTCTACCTGAACCAGGACATCATCTTACTGACCTTTCACCCAAACCCGACGCCGCCTCTGGAGTGGTCCCTCCACTCTTTGGACATCCGTCGGGCCTTGGCTTTTTACACTCAATGGACTGTGACCTTCAGGCAGACCCTACACCTGTTTGTCTGCTATGGTCAGCGTCGCAGAGGCCACAAGGTGTCCACCCAGAGGTTCTCTAAGTGGGTGGCCCAGACTATCTTGCTTGCCTACGAGGTGGCCAAGCCGCCTCCACGAGCCCTGCTTCGGCCCCACTCCACCAGAGCTGTGGCATCCTCAGCAGCCGTCCTGCGAGGTGTGGACCTGCAAGAACTTTGTCGAGTGGCGACCTGGTCCAGGCCATCGACCTTCGCATGCCACTATCGACTGGACTGCCGGTCCCGGAGAGATACCCAGTTTGGACGAGCGGTGCTGGCCTCCGTACTCTAGGACCTGACCCACCGTCCTTCTGGTAAGCTACATAATCTCCTAGTGTGTGAGGCACAGAGATCACGAAGAAGAAGAACAGGTTGCTTACCTGTAACTGTGGTTCTTCGAGTGGTCATCTGTGCCCTCACACACACCCGCCCAGCCGTCCCCTCTTTTCAGGTCCCTTATCGGCGGACTTTAGAACTGAAGGGAGACTGTTGCTCAGCGGGCTGAGCGTGCCCAGTAGGGGCATGGGGGAGGGGTTCCCACCAAGCTACTAAGCTCTAGAATTTTCCAAATGGTACCGCGCATGCGCGAAAGCTCCTAGTGTGTGAGGGCACAGATGACCACTTGAAGAACCACAGTTACAGGTAAGCAACCTATTCATCCCTTGTCATGCAGATGTCAGCTGATATAGCAACAATAAATCAAGTGTCACACTAGCTGGACACTGTCACATTAAGGATGCACTCTTACCTGTGATCAAGTCCCATTAGCTCAGTGGGACTTTAATTCTGAGTAGGCACGTATAGCATTGTGCTATGAGTGCTTTATTTTCCTGATTGTACACTGATTAGCAGCAGCTGCAGTCTGGAGCTGTTTTGTTTTTTAAATCCAAGCTGAACTGTTTCTTACCTCCTCTTAATATTCATATGAAAATTGGTGAAGCAAGAAAGGAAGGTATGCACGTTTATCATGTTTAGTAAAAATATTTTGACTATTAGTGTCCTTGGGGTAAAAAAAAAATGTAAAGTGCCTTTTTTGGTGTAGAGCATTTTTAGAATATTTAGTCAGAACTTAGAAAATTTACTTTTTGGGTCTGCATTTCCCAGAAAAATGACTTTGTCTAGCTCAGCATTTATTTTCTGAGAGCTAGGGGTAGGCACAGCTGCTGTACTTGAACAAGACCAAACAGATCCTGCTCGTATCTCCTATCTCAGCATTGTGTACCATGACTTCTAATTTTAGCAGCTCTCCATGTTTTTCCCCCTGATCTGATTCCTTGAGATTCCTCATCTGGAGAGGGATGTTGTCTGCTCGTTTCTTGGTTTCCTTTGTTCCCCTGGTGGGCTTTGACCTAACAAATCGGATGGTCTTAAAAGGTTGAGTTCAGGACCTAGAATTACCACCTGGCATACTGGGATCTCTAGAGGCATGATGTCAGTGATTACGCTTGTCAGGGTCTCAAATTTGAGACCCCTTAGTAGCCATAGTTGCAAAATTCAGTGTCCTTGAAATTCCATTATTCTGTGACATTGAGGGTTTTTAAAAAAATCAACAATATATAGCTGCTGACATGATTTTGTTGGAATTGACCTTATTTATTCTTACCTGCAGTGCACTGGAATGATGGAAATTTGAGGCACTGCATTTTGGGAAAACTAAGATGGTGGCAGCAACTATGGCTGCTGGCTGCTTGTCAGACAACACCTTACAAGATCCCTCTCAGCCCTGGAACTGGCATTGATTAAGTCAGACGAGGGCAATGGGAAATATGTCAAGGTGGGGATGGGATATAATACACAAATAGATCAGTCTCATTTTCTGAACATTTTGCTAGCAAACAAGCAGAGATATAGTAGAGGGAGAATGTGTAGGAGCATAGCTGTGAGCCTTTTTTCAGAGCAAAAGCAGTGATGTCATCTGTCAGAGAGTATTAGGGAAGAAATCCCTCCGTGTTTTGGAACATGAAGGAGGTAATAACAAGGCTTACAAGTTGGAGTACCATTTATGACTAGATGAGCATGAATTAGCAGTGGGAATCAGATGGCTTTCCATGTGTTGTTGAACTGAGAGTCTCAGCCGCTCGAATTATATAGGTCATCGTTAGAAATGCTGGCAACTGCAGTCCAAAAGAGGTGGAGCGCTGCATGATTTCTACCTTTCTCATAATGGATTTAGAGAATGAAGAAGCAAATCAAGCAGAAGTTAAATACTTTTTTCCTTTGTTGGAGTTCTTACATCATGCAAACAGTTTAAATTATAACACTTCTTTGCAAGATTCTTTCTGTGTCCATTTCAGTGCTGATGGTTATCATTCATTTGCCTATAGATTATTTGTTAAAGCTCAGTCTGTTTTACTTGTTGAAATAAGCACCACTGAGTTCAATGAATTTTTCTCCTAGATAGATTACAGTGGACCTTCCACTTTTGCAGGGAGCAAGACCCTTGCAAAAGTGGAAAAACCATGAATATAAATAAAAATCACAAATGCATTTTTTATTACCTGAGAGAACACTTCTCTAGGCATCTCTAGATCTTTCAGCACAACTCTATAGTCAACTTCTGGTGGAAGTGGACCACAGAATCACACTGGAGGACCAAGAGATTCCTGGAGAGAATATTTTAATCAAATCTGTGAATGATCAAATCTGCAAAAGGGAAAGCAGTGAGTGTGGAGGGCCAACAGTAGATGTAGGATTCCAGTCATTGCCCAGAGCTGGGGGAAGTTATTTTTAGACAAAAATTACAAACATCCCCTAGCCAGTATGGCCACTGTGCCTTTGGGAACTGTAGTCCAAAAAATTTCCTTTGGCAAGCTGCGATCATTTTGATCTAATAAATGTATTACAGCTTTTCATATGTTTGCGCACATCAACATGTGTATACACACATGCTCTCTGTCATGATAAGCTTCTGTGTTTCAAAATATACTCCTACACCCCTGCAAACAAGTATTTGAAGCCTAATGTATTTCTTTCCACACAGGTTCCCGCCGTGCAGGGAGGGATGCTTATTCTGCTCCATGCCATGATCACCCCACTGCTCTCTGTCATCCGTGCTGCCCCTGTTCCCAACACCAGTGCCCTTCCTAACACCACAGATGTCCTGTGGGCTGAGACTCCTGTACAGGATTGGGACCTCTTCTCTCCCCGTGTCACTCTTTCCCGCCATGAACCTGAAGGGCCCCCGTTGCTTCTCCTCATGGAGGACTCCAACGCCCAGCCTTGGCAGGCTGCTAACCAAACGCTCAAGTCTAAACGGTCCCTGGACAGCTCTATACGCCGGGGAGAGATGTCAGTGTGTGACAGTGTAAATGTCTGGGTGACAGACAAGCGCACAGCTGTGGACATCCGTGGCAAAACCGTGACAGTGCTTTCTGAGGTCCAGACACTTACGGGCCCGCTGAAGCAATACTTCTTCGAGACCAAATGTAATCCAGCTGGGGGCACGGTCGGTGGCTGTCGGGGCGTGGACCGACGCCACTGGATCTCAGAGTGCAAGGCTAAGCAGTCGTACGTGAGGGCCCTTACAATGGATTCTGACAAGATTGTGGCCTGGCGCTGGATCAGGATTGACACCTCATGCGTCTGCACCCTACTCACTCGCATGGGCCGGACGTAGGGAGAAGAGGGATGTAGTGTGTGGTTGTCACATTGGTTCATCAAGACATGGCCGCCTATCTGGCCCAGGTTGTGCTCGTCCATGGATTGTTGCATTTCCCTGGGCCAACATGGTCTCTCATTGGCCAAGGGGTGTGTGCAGTACTTCCACTGAACAGGAGGAAGTGTATGTGGTCCTCTTGATTGACAGGCCCCTGGCTGCAATGCTTGTCTCCATTTCAGCTCCAGCAAGTTTTGAGATCTTGTATTGACAGGGTACATCACCATGACTACAAGCAATAGCCATTTGCTGACTGGAGGGGATGCTACAGCTGTACCTCATTCTTTGGGAGTGGAGAACTGAATGTTAAGCATTTCTGGTATAATCAGGCACCTTTTGTGGATTGGAATGCAGCAAGATCCATACTGGATGAGAGATGACCACAAAGACATTCATGGGTCTCTAGTGGTCAAGAGGTGTCCTTGGGCACTTGCTGAAGGGTGAAAGACCCTTCCTGGCTTTCACTGCCTGTCCTCACCAATCCTTTTTACAGGCTTGCAATACAGATGAGGCCCCAGTTTTTGTTCCTTACTCTCTAGGCTGCTTGGCCAGGGTCTTTCAAATCATCTACTCTAGGAGAACTATTCCCACCTCAACACACCTGCTAAGGATTCTTACTGTGTTGTGATGTGGGGAGTGGGGTTCTATAGCATGTTTTTGGGTGCACTGTCTGTACATGTAGGCCACCGGCCACATCTAGGCTTCACTGTTGCTTCATGCGCACTGAATGTGTCCAACATTTCCTGTTGGCTGTACAGTAGAGGGAGAATTCAGTCACTGTGAGAGGTTTGTCCACCATTCCTAGCCTGTTCATTGGGGAATGGGGAATCTCTAGTAAACTCCAGAGCTGCCCTTCTGGAAGACACATTTGAAAATCAGTGTGCAAGGGTTGTGTAAATTTCTGGGATTTCCCTTCCTTTTTATTCCATTTGATTTCCTCTTTTCATATTTATTGCCTCCCTTCCCTCCCACTGCAGTCTGTATCTCTGACCTTGTTCTGACATTTTAATTATTAACTTATTTGTGTACTCTCTCTGTGTGTGGGTTAATTTCTAGGAAAATGTGTGTGTGTGGAGGAAGGGAGTGCAGTGGAGATTAAAAACAAAAGAGATACCTGCTACTTCATTTCCAGTGTCCTGACTTCTTACTTTGGAAGTGCAGATATGGAAAACAAGAATTTTGGAAATGAAAAATGGATAGCAACCGAGGGCACATGTATTCCTCTCTCCCACTCCACTGCTCCTTGGAGCTCCAACAGAAAAACTGTGCCCCGCCCATAAGTGCCACCTGATATTTAGAAGTGGAATTGGAAACCCTTGTTTTAAGAGATGTTGCAGGCCAAAGGTAAATCTGGGTTTGCCAGTACAGTTGGTCCTCCGTATTTGCAAGTTTCACTTTCATGGGTTTGATTATTTACGGGGTTCTCCAACTCCTCCCCCACTTCAAATGCTTCTTTCCTGGAAGAATATTCCCTCTCAGCAGCTCTGATCAGGCCATGGAGCCCTTTAAAAACCCACCTCTGGTCCTCTTCCTCCCACCAGCTGCTGCCTGTCAGCTAAGGATGAATCACAGCCTGGTTTCGCAGCACCACTAACCCTCTCCTAGTGCCCCTCCCCCACGTCCAAGGAAGGAGATGGGAAAAGAGAGGAAGTATAGGGCCACCATGCTGACTCACCCCATTTCTCTGTCCTTTCCCTGACCTGGTTTGGACCCTGGGTGTCCACTCTCACCAGCATGCATTGGCCTCCTTCCCTCAGACACATATGTACATTTTGATATTTGTCATTTTCCCACTTTTGCGGGGTTCCTGTGCCTCTCTAACCCTAGCAAATGTGGAAGGCCAACTATAGAGAGCTCTTGGTGATTTGTAATATATCATGCCCATAACAAGACATTTTGAGGCCTGAGTATAATGAGGCTGGATTGGGTCTTTATGCCCTTTCCCACTGGCTATGGGCCTTTGCTTCAGGCTCAGGTTTGTCAACTGCAGCATTACAGCATAAATCAAATAGAACCTGTAGGCTTGAAATCTGCACAGTTCTTATGTGAATCCTGGTTTGGCTGTGTGTGATACCCTAAAGATACCAGATCCTGTCTGATCTTAAAAGTTAAGCAGGGTCAGTTCTGGTTAGTAGTTAGATGGAGGACCTCCAACAAATACCAAGTGCTGTAGGCTATATTTCAGAGAAGGGAACTGGCAAAACTACTTCTGAGTATTCTTTGACTAAGAAAACCCTATGAAATTAATGAAGTTGCCATAAGTCGACAGGTGACTTGAAGGCAGCTATACACACAAGGGAACCAACTATACAGAACAAGAGACGTATTGCTGAAATAATAGGGTGTTGCTGGAGCAGATGGCCTTTCACAATTTTTTTAAACGATGTGGATACTCACAGCATACATAAATGGATGTGAACATTTTTTAAAATACTGATTTATTTATTGGTGGAGAAGGATTAAGCACTAATCTAAACAGGCAATTAGGAACACTATTTTTGATCTTTTCCGAGCATTTGGTGTGTGTTGTAAGTGTGCCTACACATTTCTTAGCATCCTTTCTAAAAAGTCCTTCAGTATGATGTTAGTGGAAGGAAGGCTGAGTGGGTATTGGCCAATAGGGAAGATAGAGAACTTTATGGAGGGGGAAGTCTCAGGAAGAACAGCCAAAGGACTATTATTGCTCCCACCCCATGTCATTTGAGGCTTTTGTCTCATTGCTTAACACAAAGGTAGTGAACTGTGGTCTGCCAGGTGCTCTTGGACTGCAGTTCCCATCAGCATAGCCAATGGGGAGAAACAATGAGGGTTGTAGTCCAACAACATCTAGTGGGCAGCCATTATTCTCTCCCCGTGCTCCACAGTTAAACTTCTGTCATTCCTCATAGACTAAACCCAGGGTGCTCTGAAGTCACTAGCTGGCCAGATAATAAATACCGTTTAGTTGCCATGAGATCAACAGAGTACACGATTATGGCCAAACTGCAAAGAAGCTGCTCAGTATTTGGCAAATTATGAAAAGAATTATTATCTGGTCATAGCCAGCTAGTACCTTAGAGCATCTTGATTTTAGCCTGTCAGGGACAACTGAAACTTTAGAGTCCTATCTACAGCACCATTATAAAATTGCTAATATATATCTACTGTAATTTAATGCAATTATGTCTGTGTTGTGCTACTCAAGTCAGTGACACCAAAATTATTGTCTTATCTATTGGGACCAAAATGAAAAGTGCAGAAAGGTTTTTAAACCGATTCTTCAACTATTTTGGATGTCTTTAAAAAAACACTTCAGATTTCTGTAATTTTTAATTTTGTTACTCCCTAGAATTCACATGTACAAACACATTTTTACCAACCTTGATGTTTATACTTAGATTTACATTCCGAACATTTGGGAGCAAATTTGGGACTAGCTGGCAGATTTTGTGGGGATTTCTTCTCTCAGAATATTGCAGAATTTAGTCCATTTTGCATGAAATTGAGTTTGATCCAAATTTTAAGTATTGTAGGTACTACCACTCAAGTTTTTTTTTCACTGAAATCGTAAGTAAAATTAGTAACACCTACCAGGGCAAACACTGGATACATTTCCACGTATCTAGTGTATCTTGTGTGCACCCTGTTAGATTCTGCCAGATGTCTAGACCTTTGTTAGAAGGTATTCTTCAAGCTAAGAACCAGCATGGTGTAGTGATTTGAGCATTGGACTATGACTATGGAGATCAGGCTTCAAATCCCTGCTCAGCCATGGAAGCCCACTAGGTGACCTTGGGCAAGTCACATTCTCTAAGCAAGAGCAAACCCCTTCTGAACAAATCCTGCCAAGAAAACCATGTTACAGGCTCACCTGAGGATCGCCATAAATCAGAAACGACTAGAAGGCACACATCAGCAAACAACAGTTCTTCAAGCAACTTCAAAATCTATGCAGTTGATGTCCCTCAGGAACAGATGGGAAAGTTATTTTTGGATTACATTTCCCAGAATATTGGAATGATTCTTGTGTTTGCGACCCAAAAAGTTAATTCTTCTAAGCTCCACTCGGAAGCTAGCAAACTAGAAGATAAAGTCTTAAAATGCCATTGTATATGATACTATGACACAGTGATGTAAACTTAAGTCGATTAACTTGGACTCAAATCAAACTAAGTCACTTCAGTGACTTGACTCAGACTTGACTTGGCAAAAATTACACACTGACTCAACTGGAGACTTGCATATTTTTAGTGACTGACTTGCTGCACTTGGTTCAGTAATATAACAAATTCATTGAGAAACCTTAGAACTTACTGGTCACATGACGATCCATCTCAAGCCCAAAGTGTGGACACATTTCTCAGAGAGAACAGCAAATGGGTTAGGCAATGGGTTTGAGGTGGGATTGCGGTCTGCTCAGCAGCCAGTCCCCACTACATATAGGAGGAGCTTTCCAAAACATTTCCTAAGAGCATAAAGCAAAATTCAGCAAGGCCCAGAATGCATGGCATGTATCTCACAGGGGAACAGAAAATATGTTAGGCAATGGGCTTGAGAAGGAAGGATCCTTCCTTCCTTAAAGCTTCAGTAATGGGGAATAAGAAGGATCCTATTCTCCACTTCTGAAAAAGCCTCCAGCTTTGCACATGGGAAGTAAGAAGGATCTTATTCCCCATTTTCAAAGCTGCAGGTGGCAAAATCACAAATGTATAGGGCCGACTCAGCCATGGAAACTCAATGGGCTGTTAAAACTGACTTTATTCAATTATCCAGAAATTCTGGAATATAGGTTGGAGTATAAAGTTGGCTCCCAGACTTGAGACTTGACTTGAAAGTATCTTGTGAAGACTTGAGACTCGAGACTTGAAGGTAGAGACTTGACATTTGACTTGAGATGTGGAGTAAAAGACTTAGATATATCACAGCTATGACAATGAGAGCTTTGGCCTGTTGTTTCCCATACCGAATAGCAACTGACAGAAATGGTTCTGTTGCCATTAATTCCAGCTGTGCTGCATGAGATTTTACCTAGTTTAAAATCTAGTTAACTTTAGACTCTGGAATTCACGGTCTTGTGGTATGTACCTAAACATTTGGTAAGACAACCCACTGTTGGGTTTGGAGAGTGCTCATTCTGCTGAGCATTGAAGGAAGATGAGGAGTATTTGGATAAAAATTATGGGAAAAGAGAAACAACAGTGACATCACTATAGGCCAGACTGAAGATTTGGATGGTGCTTTCCTGGAACATAATGCAAAATGTTAAAAGAAGGAGAGAGAGAGAAAGAGAGAGACAATCATCATAGGAGATTACCCTGGTATCTGACAGCCAGCATGATGTAATGGTTTGAGGGTTGGACTGTGAGCCTGGAGACCAGGATTCGTTTCCCCATTTGGCCATGGAAACCAAATGAGTGACCTTGGGTGCATCTCACACACACTCCACCCCAAAAAAACCCTGTGATAGTTTCACTTTAAAGTTTTCATAAGTTGGAAACAACTTGATGGCACACAGCAACCACAGCCTGATATCGGCTGGAAACCAAACTGTGCCAAAAATGTATAGTACAATAAATTCCTCATTTACATTTTCCAGAAGATGGAAAATGGAAGATGGAAAAAGTAAGGGTGCGATTGATTATTTTTGATCATCAAAAGAGAAGAACATTCCAATGAGAAGGAAGTAGTGGGAGTGACCATGTCCACCTGAAATCTCTCATCTAAAGGAAAGAGGATGCTAAATAAAGTCAAATGTGCGTTCAGAACTTTTAAGGAAGCTACTCTCAAGGCTTCAGGAATAGAATCATCAAAAATATTCAGTGAAAGGGGAGTAAATGATTGATGTACATTCTTAAAGGTGAATATTGAAGGCACAGCTGGAAGTAATTCCAGTGAGAAAGGAAAGTTGGAACTGTCTGAATAAAACAAGGTGGCTGCATAAAGAGTTTTCAGATGAGCAGAGATTTAAAGGGGGCATATATAAAAAATAGAGGAAGAGACAAAGCACCAAGGAAGAGCAAAAACAAGGAGGTAATTTTTATAGGCAAAGGTCAGAAGACTAAAGCTCAATAGAAGTTCAGGCTTACAGAGGAGGTTAAAAATAATTTTAAAAGGGGGGGTTGTTGTTTTGTTGTTGTTTTTTTAATGATGTAAAAACAAGGAATCAGCTGGTATGCTCCATGGGGAAGATGGTGAAATGCTACTAGGTGACAGATGAGTAGAACTCCTAAACATCAGCTTTGCCTCTGTCTTCTCCCAAAAGGAAACTAGTGCTTATATATTCATACTTTATGCCTAGGTAGAAGCTAACTTCATCTTTTGGCTTTTTTTTTTCCCATTTGTTCTTTGTCATTTTTGTGTATCTCTTTGTGTTCAGTCAATTTAGAAAAACAATCCTAATTTCAAGTGCTCTAAGCTAATAATAGATTTTTAGCCATCAGGAACAGCAGAGAGTTCTGCAGCACCTTAAAATGACAACAGTTTTTAAATGAAACAAAGATAGCTGTGATGGATCTGAGAAGAAACAACCCAAAGCCCACAGTTGGCAAGACGCTAGCTGTGAACCACCACAATACATAGAAGAATGGGTAAATGGTCAAGTTCTCCAGAACATTTTATCAGCACAGAAGATCCAATAAGTATGGAATGGGTGAAGAAAGTGGAGGAAAAAAAATTGGTGATATGTTGTGACTGAGAGGCCCACAGGTTATACATAAGATTTCCACTTCCATCAATCACATGATGTATGATTAAAGATTCTAGATTGCCAAGTGTAGATGGATGGATATGTGATTATCACAAGTGAAATGAGAGAGAAATTCAATGCAAAAATTGCAGACTGTGACAACTATGTTAAAGCTGTAAACATTGTTCTTGTTGTTACATGTCTTCAAGTCAATTTCAACTTATGGCAACCCTATTGTAGAGTCTTCTTAGCAAGATTTCTTCAGAAGAGGTTTTTCGTTCCCCTCCTCTGAGGCTGAGAGGGTGTGACTTGCCCAAAATCACCCAGTGGGTTTTCATGGCTGAGCAGTGATATAAGCACTGGTCTGCCTGTGTCCTAGTCCAGCTTGCCGACCACTGCACTGCACTGGCAGAGTTGAACTTAGAGCTGAGGAATTTTTGTCAGTCCAGATGTTTCAGATTTCAGCACCTAAGAAACCTCAGCCAGTCTGGACTATGGTATGGGTCTGTGTGAGTCAAAACGTCCAGAGGGCCAAACATTCCACAACCCTTTCCCTAAAGAGCTAGGAGAGGTTTTTATACTTTTAACTTTTTGGAGACAACCTGGCCCCTCCTATCATTCTAGCCTTCTATCCACCAAAGCAGGCACTTTCCACACACCTTCCCTCAATCTGCCCATGGTTGTTCATTGGGTCACCTCCCGCTGCTTTTCCTGGGACCCCTGAAAAAGAAGCATTCTCTGACCCTGCGTGCCACCTAATGGCACAAACATATAATTGCAAGCCTCTTTATCTTCAGCGTTGAACATAAGACAAATTCCAAAATTCATATTGTGGTGTAACTTAATTGTTGTGGCTGTGGTGTGGTGTGCCTTCAAGTACTTTAAAACTTATGGTGACCTGAAGGCAAACCTAATCAAGGGGTTTTTCTGGGCAACATTCAGAGGGGGTTGCCATTGCCTTCCCCTGAGGCTGAGAGAGTGTGACTTGCCCAAGGTCACTCAGTGGGTTTCCAGTGCTGAGTGGGTGATTTGAACCCTGCTCTTCAGGGTCATAGTCCAACACTCAAACACACTGGATTCTGATAACTTCAGTAGGCCTATGATTGGCTTTCTCTGAAATTAAGCCTAAATTAAGTCTAATATTCCTTGGTTGTCTTCCATCGAAATACTAACCAGGGCTACCCCTGCTCAGCTTCCAAGATCAGGCAAGGTCTGTTATCTTTAGAGCAGATCTTTCCAAACTGTGTGTCCTGACACATTAGTGTGTCGGCTGCAGTGTGTAGGTGTGCTGCGCGAGCGTAACCGGTGAAGGGTCTGTCTCTGCAGCTGCGCCACTCTGGGCCGAGGAAAAACCTGGCAAGGGCAGCGGCAGTAGTGGGCCAGGCTCTGGTGGAGAAGCTGCCTCCACTTACTGAATAACTGTGCTGCGAAATGGTGCCGGTCTAAAAAGTGTGTCACCAACACGAAAAGTTTGGAAAGCTCTGCTTTAGACTATTAGCTCTGAGTAGACACAAAATACTGTAAAGGCACCAGTTACTGTCTGATATTGGAAGCTAAGCAGGGTCAGCCGGGGTTGGTACTTGGATGGGAGACCGCCAAGGAATAGAAGGTGCTGTATTTCAGAAAAAGGAATTAGCAAAACCACTTCTGAGTATTCCTCACCTAAGAAAACCCTATGAAATTCATGGGGCGGCCATAAATCGACAGGCGACTTGAAGGCACATACACACAGAAACACGACTAAGGACGGGACTTGCAGTACAACGCCTACTATCGCCTTTGGCCCAACGGGCTCCTCCGCCCCGCCCCCCCTTCTGGGCCGGATCGACTCACGGTGCTCACAAAGGACGGGATGGAACGCTCGGCCGCTGAGCGTTCTCGTACCCATGGCAACGATTGTCACCGACGCTCCACTGGCCCCGCCCCTTCGAGCCCCCCTCCCCGGCTGCTCCCTTAGTAGCCGCCGCGGGCGCAGCCGCTGCAGCCAGCGACCATGCCCCGAAAGCGGCGGGTGGCATGGCGGGCACGTTCGCCGCTTTCCCCGTCGGCTGGGAAGCAGAGTCCGGCTCGCTGGCGCCCGCCGAGGGACGCAGTCAGGACTGGAGGCTGACCAGCAGTGGAGTGGGGCTCAACTATAGCCCCCCGTCGCCCGGTCTCCCGCCTTATGCGCGAGTGAGCAGACTGAGTGGGCATCGAATGGGCGGGTTCGGATGGAGGCATCGAAGTGGCTGAAGGGTGTTCTGCAAGCGGGCCCGCGCGGAGCCTAGGTGGCCGCTGCTTATAAATCGAGCCCGTTTTGCGCAACCCTGGTGCTTTCGTACTTACTGGCCAAGGAGAGCAGAGGGTGGGACCTGACTCCCCTCGGGCGTCACTGAGCAAAACGCTGCAGTCGGTGCTGTCGCATATTTCCCACATAAAGAGGAGTAGAGACTCGATTGTGTGAACGAAGCTGAGGACGTTTTTTCAGGACACTCTTCTAGTGCTATTATTCCACTTTCAAGATCCTGTGGAATCCTGGATTTGCAGTTTAGGGTGGGCCACTTAGACTTCTCAGCCGGAGAGCTCTTTGGCCTCAGAAAACTACAAACCCCAGAATTCCGCAGGATGTTGAAAGTGGAATCATAGCACTATAAGGCAGAAATGGCCTTGAGAGTTTAGGTCATGAGTTGCATACTCACAGCCCATCCCAGACTGAGAAACTAGTTGCTGGAAAAATTGGATTAGTAGGATTGATGTGGGATTGATTTGGGTTAGTGAGATTGATGTGGTGGTGGTGATGGTGAGTTCTCCAGCTTCTGAGTTCTCCCCAAGTGGACTTGAGATTTCTCAAACTCTTCACCTATTTGTCTAAATAATGTCTTATTTGTTGCTTTCTTTTTAATGGCTATGTTTTTAATTGGCTTTATCGATAGTTTCATCACATTTTAAACTTTGGGACGAGGTAAATTTTTTTTTTTTTTGTAAACCACCTTGAATCCGAGACTGGAAAAAATAAGACGTCGATAATCATACTTGTTATTGTATTTATTTATATCTCGCTTTTTCCTAGTTCGGGACTCAAGCAGGCTTAGAACAGTTTAAAACAAATGCAATTACAAATTAAGAGCCTACAATGATAACAGAACCAGGATGCTGGGTCCTTTCAGAAAAACACCTTTGTTTTATTTGCTTCTTTGTTTGCTTACCTCCACTTACTTTTTATACCACCACTGATCATTTGTTCCCTCTCTCCTTGCCACATCTCTCCCCATCATCAGTCCACGCTCCATGAGCCCTTGCCCCCTGGCTCTGAGAAGAGATATCGAGATGAGGTCATCCCCCGCCTGGCAACAACTACACAACTCGACTACAGTCCCAAAACTCACGGGGGAGTGCTGGCTCACCCCCGTCACTTCATTGCTGATGCACACAATGCTGTCCACTATATTAAAGATTTGAAAGAGAAGGTAAGAGATTCTTTGAGGGACGGAGAGAATCAGGATCCAGGTACAGAAAGTGTAATGTTTGTAGTGTGAAGAAGGTGGCTGGTGACTTTCTTTCTTCATATATATAGAGAGAGAGAGAGAGAGAGAGAGAGAGAGAGAGAACAAGTAAAAAAATTAGCAAAAAAAAAAGAAGAGAGCTGTTGTTAGAGGCATCAGATGATTTTTAGAGAACAAAAAAGATTGCAAAAGAGGAAGAGTATTAGACTTCCAGAGGCAAATCCACAGGATGGGACTTGAGGAATGCAAAACAGCATCTCCAGCACGGATGTTGCAGAACAGCTCCCCAAGGTGACATTGTCAATGGCAGATTTTGGTGGCAGCATTGCAAATCCTTGATTATTCCACCTATGTTGGAGATGAGTAATGAGGCACCTAGCCTTCCTTCACACCTTCAGTGGTAAAGGAGCAGGGACTCCACCTACAGTTCTGGACTGGGTTCTCTTTCACACTGCCCAAGTAAAACACTTTAAGGGCCATGGCTGCAGCCTGTGGATCCTGGCATTCAAAATTTTGTGAAGTGCTAGAGCAGTCCACCAGAAAATTTTAAATACCTCACAAAATTACAAATGCCAGAGTTCCATAGGATGGAGCCACGGAGTTAAAGTGGTATGAAACTGGTATTGCTGTATAGTGTGGAAGAGACCTGATGATGATAAACTGTGCTCTCAGGTTAATAGGCCTTCTCCTGTCCTTTGGGAGAACAGTGGGAGGGAAAGTGTGAAGGATCAGCCACACAAATAATTGCCACCATCATTCTGAAGATGACAACCAGTGCAAAAGAGCTGCTTCCCCTCTGTCCAGAGAAAGAGTTGGTATGCTATGTAGCCACTAGAAGGCAGAAAAGACTCAGAGAAAAGCAGGCATACTTGCATTCCCCTGATGTTACTTGTCCAGATCAGTCCCCACCAGTTGTACCAAGAGCAGCAAAACAAGAGATTGGGGGAGCTGGGAGTCTTTGGGGTTCCCACTGCAGATAAGGAGGATCACAGTAGCAGTGAGGATCAGAATACCACCAAACAAACAGCACCAAACCTTTTTAGCAAGGAGGACTTCCTCCCATTGTTTTAAGAAGGCAGGGAGGGTATTTGGTCTTCAGAACGCACTAGAGGACAAGAAGGGAGGCAAGTCACCCAAGAAAGTTTCTCCTGCGGTGCCAGAAATGAGGTCAAGACATAAATGCGATAAATCCATTTTCCCTTCTTCATAATTTTTTTGGGATGTTTTTGAGGGGGGAATGGAAAGTTCCTGGCTTACCTGAAAGCAACTCTTCCTTTACACATTGTTTTTATACAGGCCATTTCTGCACTACACAGTTAAAGTGTTATTATTCCACTTTCAATCTCCTATGGAATCCTGGGGTTTGCAGTTTAGGGAGGGGCCTCAAAGACCCCTCCCTAAACTGCAAACCCCAGGTTCCATAGGAGGCTGAAAGTGGAATAATAGCACTATAACAGTACTATAACAGTCTAGTGTGGAAATGGCCACAGTCTCTAAGGAGACAATGGATGAAATGACGACACACTTAGCAGACACTCCAGTGGCAGCCCAGGGTCTTTGGTTCCATTCCCTCCAAAGATGGGCACAATACTCTAAGCAGTAACTACAGTGGGTCTCAGGGCCAATTTTCTGCTCTTGAGACCCTTTGAGGGTCTCAAGAACAGCCAGAAATGCTGCACCAAAAGAAAAATTAAGAAAACTGGAAGTGGTTGGAAGTCCACTTCTGGTTTTGAAAAACAGAATTTGTGATATAGTGCAGGGGAGCTCTGCTACCTATTTAAAGGTGAATTCTCACACCTGGAAGCCTCAATATGACTCCTTTTACTCTTTGGATCAGAAGAAGGTTATTTCGGTGAACCTGAAGATGCAGAGGGCTGCAAAATCAGCCTTGGTGCCCACTCCTGCTCTAAAGACCTCAGATGACAAGAGGCTGAAGTTCCTTAAAACTTCTCAACACATCTGCAAGGTTCTTGCCACCTTCTTTGAGTTTGCCAGGGCACCCACACTTAAAGAGAACTAGGGGAGTCTCTGTTGACATATCAGATTGAGGCAAGAGGTCTTTGGTTTGTCTATCCAGGAGCCCCTTTTTATACATGTCCCTATCATTTGACCTATCAACAGCCTGAAGAATTCACTGAAGTCCTAGTGCCATTGGCAAGAAATCTGAAATCAAGGAGAGTACATGTTCACTTGCCTTGATGTTCTCCTAACTGATTCTCCATCTCTCAGCAAGAGTTCAAGGATGTTCAAGCCACCATAATATGTCTAACATTACGCAGCTTTCTGGTAAATAGTTGAAATAGTTATCTTACTCCTGTACGGCGGCAGCTGCATCTGGGGTCATCATTGATAACAGCATGGAAATAGTATGTCTTTCAGAAAACAAGGCAGAAAAGGAAAACAGTGCTAAGTTTTTTGATCAACAAGAAGAAGTTAGACTGATGTTCTTGGCATGACTGTTATGGTCTCCTAGCAGCGTGTATGCCATGTCTTCCAGGACCAGAAGCCATCAAAGAACACTATTGTGGTTGCTTTTGCCATTTTAGAAGGAAAGTGCAACAATGCGTAGCAGTTCAGTACCCCCAACATTAAGGGAGTCATTCAACTCATTACTAGTTCCAGAAATTGTTCAGGAGACTGCAGATGCAGGCCTTGAAATGGTGGGGAGTTCAAATTCAGAAAAGGCAGGTGGTCTACAATAGATGCTTTGCAGAGCATCAGTTGGCTACAGCTGAGAGCAGTCATGCTGGTACTGCATGCCTTTCTTTCACTATTACAAGGAAAGATGGACAACATTTCAACAAAGGCCAATGTCATGAGAACAGGAGGAACAAAAGCCCCAGTATCTAATGAGGGAAGAATCTTACAAGCAAAGCATCAGTTTTGCTGGTTTGAGTCTCATCAACATTCTTTGTCAGCAGAATATTAATATGGGGAGCTCGACAAGACAGCAGACAAGACTTGGACCTCAGGGAATGGAAGCTGTTATCCTCAGATTTTTTTTAATCAGATAAGGAAGAGAGTCAGCCTATTTTCCTCTTGGCAGACCTGAAAAGGTAAAAAGGTTCATCTAGAGTTGATTCTGTATGAAGCAACCCAGAAGCACAAATGCATTCATATCACTGTGGCCAGAAGACTTGTGTTATGTCTTCCCTTCATTATTCTTGTTATTCATAATAATAGGGAAAAATGAGAGCACGGAACATACATTGTGCTGGTGGTTCCTAATTAGTGGCAGAAGACATGGTTTTTGACCATCTCAGCTCAAGAACTATGATCTTAAAGGGTGGATCTCTTGTCAGGCAGCCCTGCCATTCCACAGGTGGAGATTGAGCAATGACAAATAGAGTCTCTGGGTTACTTAGCACAGTTAATTTCAACCATTATAGTGGCTTGACAGTCCTCCACTAAAAGACTATATGAGATCACATGGAGAACCTTCTGCATGTGGTGTAGAAGAAAATGATGTGACCCAAGGAGAACAAGATTAATTTTGGTTATTCTTCAGAGTAGTTTGAATCAAAATTTAAGAACTGACACATCCAAATATCAGGTGTTAGCTTTGGGGGTCCATCCTGAGAATAGGAATGGGCAGGTCTCCGTCAAAACATTCCAACATTTAGGAGTTTCTTGAAAGAAGCAGAGGTGTATTGTTCATTGTTTTCCATGATGGCATCTGGCTGTGGTGTTAAAGGTTGTGATTGATACTCCTTTTGAGCACATTAGGAAGACACAAAGCATGTTTCTCTTGTGGAAAACTGTATTTCTGGTGGCTGTTACATTGGCCTACAGAGTGTCCAAATTGGGGACCCTTTTGATCAAGAAGTAGTTCTTCATCTTCCATGAAGACTCAGTAGTAAAGCTCTGGATTCATCTTTCATGCCTAAAGTGAACTTGATTTTTCACAGAGCACAGAAGAGGATTCCGCCTTCATTCTGCCTGAACTCTGGAGCAGACAAAGAAAGAAACAGTGGCAAAAATTGGATGTGAGGAGAGTTCTAAAGGTTTACAGCAAAATAATGGAACATTTTGGGGTTTCATACTACTTATTTGTGCCATTTCATCCAGTTGTAAAGGGAAAGAAGATATCTACAGCTACACTGTTTAAGGGTTGCAATTTGCTTGTGTAATGTTGCACATTTAGCTTATTTCTTCCCTGCGCTGGGCCTGTGATGTATAACTGTTAACTAAATTCTGGTTAGTTTCTGAGCTTAACCATTTCCACCCCACCCACTTTCCAGTGAATATGTCCTCAACTCTCCCCATGGTTTTAATTCCCAACAGCTGAAGCAAAGAGCATGGCGATTCCCGCTCACCATGGGCAACCAGAAAAGCGAGATGAAGGACCGCTACCCCGGCTGGCCCAATCTGCCACAGGAGCCCAACTTTCATGCTGGACCTCAGCCCTTTGGACTGGCAGCTCATCACACAGATGGAGCCTCCAAGGTATCTGGTATTTGAGGGAGAATATCCCCCTCACCTTGAGGCCTAGCCAGAGTCAGAATTCCCAAATTAAGATTCTTTATTTTGCAAATATGACTTGCATTTTATTTGCAGACTGCCTGTGGACTGTTCACTGTATGCTGTGATTGCATGACAGTGGGAGCCAACTACAGATTTCAGGAGTGGAGATGGTCCAGCATCTGCAAGCCCTTATCTGGCAGCAGCAGTAGTGAAGTTCTGTTTAAATTTCTGACAATGCTCCTGATGGAGTACTGCACTAGGGTATTATATGAGCTTAAAACAGCAGGCTAGACATAGCCACATGGCACAGACTGAGGTGGGACAGAGACCAATAAAACTGTGGGGCCCCACCAGGGCATCGGGGCTTTGACAGCTTCCCACAAGAGCCCTGTGGTAACACTAGGGCCATTTCCACACTAAACTATTACAGTGCTATTATTCTGCTTTCAACATCCTCTGGAATCCTGAGGTTTGCAGTTTAGGGAGGGGCATTTGAGGAATAATAGCACTATAACAGCCTAGTGCGGAAATGGCCTAGGCCTGGTTGTGGTGATCCATCTTCTCAACTGTTTCCCCTGTAATGAGAGGAAGAGACAGCTATCCAATTCTTTTTGCAATAGAGACATTCTGTTCTTTTTTTCACTGCAGTCCATTGTGGCCAGCACACAAAATAAAGAAATGGCAGGCAAACCCTTCTACGTCCGTGACAAGGCAGTTCTGCAGCTCAGTGAACCGTATATGTCCATCACCACTCGGGACTTCCGGCCTTTTACAAAGTGAGTAGCATTTCGGTCATTCTCTGCCGTTGACTTACTCCCTGTTTACACATCCAACTGTTCTAACAGTACCTGCCAGTTATATACCCTGGAACAGGACATCCCTTCAAAATCTGTGCAGAGGTCTCCCACACATATGTAACTGTCAAATTCAAGTAGTCAGTAGTGAGTAGGACCGCTGTCAGCTAGGCAAATGGGTTTTAGAGCTCTCGCTAGCATCATGGCTAAATACTAACAGTGTTCCAGTGGCATGAAAGAGTTAACTTGAATTCATGACTATTGGGTACTTTCAGCATTGGCTTTGCAGATTGAAACTGGGAAAAAGATATGAAGCTTGAGAACCAACTTGAGGAATTAATTTTTCTCCGTTGCTAAATGGGTTGTGCAGTTCTCATAGCTATTAGTGGGGAAATGGCTCATGCTTGGGCACTTTGATTTTCTTTGCTTCTGTACTATATAACCCTTTGGAGCCCATCTCACCTTGGGGAGGGGTGCACCCAAGCCTGAGGGCTCTTCATATACCCTGTGGTGTTGGCCAAGGGGTGAGTCTGAGTAGTAGTTGTTTAGGGGCTGAGTTCTACCATTGGCTGTTGAGGGATGCTCTACCCATCAGCACAAGGGCTGGAATGCTGCTTTATTCTGTAGCATCTGCTACAGAATACCATCTGTTTACCATCAATAAAGATTACACTAGAGAAGTAACTCGTGTCAGGGTTCATCCCCAAAAGAACCCTTGGTTTCAAAAAGTTCTAATTCTAGAGCAAGACAGTTTTTAGGTTGGAACCCCACCAAATCTAATATGGTTATTTTCATCCAAAATGTCATATTGCGAGGATGGAAAACTTGCAGACTGTTAAAGCTGGTCTTTTGCACTCTGTTAAAGTCAGGTGCAATTGGTTGACTTCATGCACAGTAGATGTGTACTGTTTCTACTGCAAATTCTGTGCTTTGCACTTCCTTTCATAAGCTTGTAATTGAATCTATAGTGAGATCCTGAGAAGCATCCCCAAACAAACATTGGGCCCTTCCGCACTACACTGTTATAGTGCTATTATTCTACTTTAAACATCCTGTGGAATTCTGCGGTTTGTAGTTTCCTGAGGCTAAATAGCTCTCTGGTTGAGAATTCTAAATGCTCCTCCCTAAAATGCAAATCCTAAAATTCCTCAGGATGTTGAAAGTGGAATAATAGCACAGTGTAGTGCAGAAGGGCCTATTGTGTTTTCACTCAATCTGTACCAAAATGTGTAGCAGATGTGACAAAATGTGTTTGGGTGCAAAATGCTATGAAACAGCTGAGGGGGAACATCCAAATTTACAAGGCTGTTGGTAACAGAGCTTGATCAGAAAGCTACAGCAATCCTCTATGAGCTAAACTTTACAATATTTGTAGATGTTGAGTTTAGGGAGGAAAAAAAGACAAGGTGGGAGCTGGGTGAACATGACAGAAATGATAAAATTGTGCATTGTTTAGAAAAAGTGAACAGAGGTAGATCTCTGGGAGTTGCAATCAACAACATTTGGAGGAACACATGATTCTCCACCCTGGATTACTGTATCTTATCCAGCAGCTGCTCAGATGTGATTTTAGTAAGCATGGCTCACACAGTTTCAGCTTATCTTGCTAATTTTGGGTGCTTAGAACCTTTGAAAAAAATCAGAGGAACTCTCAGGAGTTCCATGGCCAATACCACATTCTGCAGTGTTCCTGTGTTTTTCAAGAGGCATCTTAAAGGGTTCAAAATGGTAGAAGGCCTAGAAACCATACTCTGTGAGGAGTGGCTTAGGGAGCTGTTAAATATTTGAAGGAATGTCATCTGGAAGATGGAGCAAGCCTGTTTTCTGCTGCTCTAGAGACAAGGACATGGAGCAATGACTTCAAACTTCAGGAAAAGAGATTCCATCTGAACATTAGGAGGAACTTCCTGACAGTTAGAGCAGTTTGCAGTGAAACGCACTGCCTTGGAGTGTGATGGAGTCTCCTGCTTTGGAGAAGCTGGATGGCCATCTGTCAAGAATGCTTTGATGGTGTATTCCTGCATCGCAGGAGTAGGACTCAATGGCTCTTGTGGTCTCTTCCTACAATACTATGATCCCCACAAAGGTTTATCTGTTAAGCAGCCTCTTGTCTCCCTGCTGCCATGGATTTTGGGGAAAGCAAGAGCTCTGATTTTACCTCTTCCCTCTCCTGCAGGAAGGACCTACTTGGCTATGCCAAAAAAGATGCTCTCACATACTCGTCCTCTGATTACCACCCTCTGATCCGTGAACCTGGGCCAATGCGGGACTTCATCCAGTTTCCCAGTGCCACCCGGGTGCCTCGCCTACCCCCCAATACACCTGCAGTTCCCCACCATGGCCTGCTCAGCTTGACCAAAGAATCCTACCAGCCTCCCAATGATTACAAGCGCACCTGGGACCGCTTCTGCCCTGTGAAGAAGCCGCCCACAGTCTCCTGCCGGGTGCCAATGGTGGAGATCATGTGTGTGCCCCGCATGTATGAGACGGAGTATAAGTGCTACGGAAGTGGCAAATCCATGCCAGTGTGAGAGAGTGCATGTAGCTGTTGAGCAAATGTGGGCTTGCTCTTTTCTCTCATTCAAACAAGGAAGCAGAATTTTGCTATTGTTTATTTGCTTCTGTGTTCATTTTGTTAAGGACACCCAACCATCTGACTTTTACAGGACAGCCTACAGACTATGTTGTTTGCATGACAAATCCCAGAATCCCCCACTGCCCATCTTGGCTAAGGGAGTTAAACTCCAAAAATGTAACTTTGCCAAGCTCTGGCTTAGAGTAGGGATAGATAACCTGAGGCCTTCCAAATGTTGTTGGACTGCAACTCTCATCATCCCACACCATTGGCTAGGGCTCATGAGAGTTGCAGTCCAGCAATACCTAGAGGTCCCTAATTTGCCTGCAACTGATTCAGAAAATGGTGTAGAGTCTTCCCTCCACATTTGTGGGTTTGACCTTCATGAATTTGATTATTCACGAGGTGCCCATGTGCCTCTCTCCCCATTCTCCTCCTCCCCTTGTCTTGCGTTTTGTCAGCAGACAAAACACAAGGAAATGGAGTGGTGGAGAGAAGGCGTGTGCATACATTCTCCCTTCTGGAGCTCCCCCCTCCTATTCCCATGCATTTAGTCCTGGAAGGAGAACACACGCCAAGGGAAAAGGCAAGGGAATGGGCAGGGAATGCACACATGTACCTTTCTTCTCCTCTCTGGAGCTCCCCCCTCCCATTCCCATGCATTTGGTCCCAGTGCAGAGAACACATGTTGAGGCAACTACAAGAGAATGGGGGATTGAACCCTAGAAGGGAGTAGGAGGGGGAGTGAGGGGAGGGTTATTTGTAGTTTTTCCACTTTCACAAGGGTTCTGCGCCCTGAACCCTCGCAAAAGTGGAGGGGCCATTATATTTTGGGCTGCCCCCTACAAGAGTCCTTCTCAGATTCAAACATATCTAACTGAAGGCTTTTTCTCATTGTAATCTGGGCTTGGAACTTCAGGAAAATATGACTGGGCTAGTCTGGTACACTGATGAGGGAATAGGACCCCTTAAACTCAGTGGGACTTAATATTTGAATAAGATCAGACTGCAAGAATAGGTTCAGAAAAGAATCACACTAAGGAAAAAATACATGATACCGAAGGATATGCCCCATAGAGATCTTAGGAGGGAGAAGTTGAGAGAAATGCAGTGATCCTTAAAGTCTATTTAAAGAATTTTTTCCTGTCCATCTATATATGAGAGCTCTTTGAAACACTAACCATAGCCAGGCTGAACACAATAGAAGAAACATGGATAAACTAGATAATTTGGGGTAGTGGACTGAGCGTGGCACTAGGGCTTGTGAGAGCCAGATTCTAGTCACCCCGAGCCATGAAGTTCGCTGAGTGTGGGGCCTTAGGCCAGTTGTGCACATTTAGCTTGACTACCTCACAGGTCTGTTGTGAGGCTATAGCAGAGAGGAGGAGAGCTGTAGGCACCAGTGCTATACAAAGAGGTGGTCCATGGACCATCATGGGTCCCTGAGACATTGGGTTCTCATCCCTGATGAGTCTCCAGGAAGAGAAGAAAAAAAACAGTTTTATTCAATGGACACAAATATGGCACTGATCCCCATGGCATATTGGGGGGAAATGGCCAATTTGTCACATGAAGTAGCCTGTAAAGTGCTGCTGTGTGCTGTCTTGCGATCACTGAAGGAAAGGTAGGATGTGACACAACAGCAAATACATAAAGTAGCAGGAACAGCAATGGTTCTGGGCTGCTCAGAAGAGGGAGCAAATTGCCCTACACTCCATAAAATGAGAAATGCCATGCTTCAATGTCTGTGCATACCACTGGTTGCAACCCTGATCCTACAGCTTTGCTTATCAGAACCTTACAGATAGGTGAACCTTTGCAGACATGTAGACTGCATAGGTTTGCTCCAAGTTCCACAAACCCTCTGGCTAGACTTTGCAGTGCTAGAGTGTGAACTGTGTCTTTGCATATGTAACTGAACCCAGCTCCCAACATGTTTTGCTTTGCTGGCGAGGACTGCTGGGAGTTGCAGTCTATAATATCTGCAGGGTCACACAATTCCAGCCCAGAGTTTCTGTGAAAGAGTGAAACCTAAACGGAGATACAAGCATTTCTTATCACATTTGAACCCCTTTCTTCCTGCATATAGCTCAAGGTGGTCTATATGAAGGTTTTTCCCATTATTTGATCTTCCAAGCCATAAGGGAAGCAGGTTAAGCTGAGAGGCAGTGATTTGGACTGAAATTGTATATATGTACACTTAAGCCATGAAAGTCCAGTGGAAAAAGGCACAGGTTACTTCTGAGTAGGCATACATAGGGTTGCACTGCACATGGATGAACCATGCAAACCTACCTTTCAGAGCAAACATATTATTCAGTATAGGGAGCCTGTGATTTCCAGATGGTGCTGAATTCCAGTTCTCAGTACTCTTAACCACTGTGGCCAGTAGGCAAAGAAGATGGATGTTGCAGTCCAACATCTAAAGGGCCACACGTTCCTCACCCGTCCATTAAAGTTTCTGACTTAGGAATAGAAGACCCAGCTTCAAATCCTCCCATAGCTATAAAGTTCTTACTGAGCGACTGGACCAGTAATTCTTCTTCAGGTGGGGAAAATATAACGTGTAAATGTAAATAAAAGGGCGAGCCAATATACCACCACAGATTTTGTTGTTTGCATGTTTTTAACACTAGGATGCCCACTTGTGGCCCATGGGGATCTGTTTTTTTAAAAAAAAAAAACTAATAGCAGCCCTTCCATCCTGCAACACGCATGTGGTGTAACAATTCTGAGGTGGAAGAAGCCATTGCAGTGTTTCTGATCAACAACCTGTTTAGACAAATGAATATGTGTGCGCACACGTGTATTGTGTATGTATTTGTTCTAAGGCACAATGAGAACTGCGTGCAGGTAGGTGGTAACCTCTAGTAAGTCCTCTTCTCTGTCAATGGCTCTGCCTCACTGTGAAATACTTATACACATAACCGTACTATCCAACTGTCCTACTTTGGCAGGAACAGCCTCAATTTTCTGCCACCCCACTTTCCCCCCTTGTCCTGGCTTACTTCAATTGCTGCAAACTGAATTCAAAGTGCAAAAGCAGTTTGCACTCAATTCAGCAGGGAGGAAAGGACGAGGTGGAAATTTGCTCTTCTGTGTAAATTCAGACAAAAACAAACTACTTTTGGCCCTCCGTAACCACAGAGTTTGTATCCACAGATTGAACCAACCATGCATACAAAATAGTTTTTAAAAAATCCGAAAAGCAAACTCTTATTTTTGTCATTTTGTATTAAGGATGGCATTTTACTACATTTTATGTAATGGGACTTGAGCATGCACAAATCGTAGCATCCATGGGAGTTCCTGAAACCAAATCCTACCGGGTACTGAGGGCCCACTGTGCTGCAGCCTCTCTGGGCTTGTGTCTGGTCTTCCACATTATAATTTTTCCCATCTTGACAACACATTGCTTGGCCCCATGTGTCTTGTTTTTAATCTGTGAAATTTAGCACAGTATGTATGTACATGCATACATGCACATAGAAAATTATTATATACTCAAAAGTTCTTTGAAATAGGCTGTTGATCAGAGGCACTTCAGTGCATGTGTGAGTTTTACAGGAAGCCTATCTATATTTAGCAATCTTTATTTTACAGACTCCCTGTAAAAAGAAATCTTTCTTTCTCTTAGCCTTAGCGCTGCTTTAAAAAAAAATTAAGGCTTTTAAAAAGATTTTTTAAAAAAGAGTGCTGTATCAACAAATAACAAGGTACATTCTAACAAGCCCAAAATGAATCTATTAGATAGGAATGGCTGTTGGATAGAATATAACATCCTTTGAAGGGATGTCATGGAGCAAGCCTGTTTTCAGCTGCTCCAGAGACTAGGACCCAGAGCAATGGCTTCAAACTTCAGGAAAAGAGATTCCATCTAAACATTAGGAAGAACTTTCTGGTGGTAAGGAGCAGGTCGACAGTGGAATACGCTGCCTTGGAGTGTGGTGGAGGTCTCCTTCTTTGGAGGTTTTTAAACAGAGACTGGGTGGCCACCTGTTGGGAATCCTTTGATGATGTATTCCTGCATGGCATGGGTTGGACTCAATGGCCCAAGAAGAAGAGGCTGATTTGCAAAACACAATAAAGATGTTTCAGTTTTCACTTGATTCCTCTTATGATTGGGGGCGGGTGGAGAGGAGAGAGGCTCACTTTCCAGTGTGAAATGCCCATGAGAGACTGAGGGCTCATCCTTCATGAAGAGCTTACCTTATCACTATCCTTCCATCAAAGTGCTTTAGGTAATATGCATGCAATTATCCCACATTATCCTCTCAGTGACCCTGTGAGGTAGGTTAGGCAGAGAAGGAGAGGGAGACTGGCTTGCCCAAGGCCATGCCATAAACTGCGTGACTAAAACTGCTTCCCTCCCATGTTTATTACAGACGAATGACCCTGAACCAGCTCAAAGACTGTTCTTTTATACTTAGAATCTATTACCTTCTCCCACCTACAACTGGCAATACTCAAATAAATAAATAAGCAAGCCCTTCATTGAAAATCTGTCCACTGCCATTGCTATTACACTATGAAGGCCAGATATATGATTGCGGGTAGGAGTTAGTTTCTGCTAGGCCCTCTCTTCTCTCAGTGAGCCCTGGTAAATTTGCCAGCTTGAGTGGGGGCTCACTTATGAACTTGGTAGCTAGATCTGGCCATACTTCTTAATTTCCCACAATGTCTGAGGGCAACGTAGTGTCAGGGGCATTATGGGAACTTAGAAGCAGGACCCAGCTACAGAGTTCCTCGCAGTGTTGGATCACGTTGTAATGTTTTAAGAGACACAAACAGGCTAGCAAGGGGTAACAAATAAAAAAAAATTTCTGAATATACCACTTCCTTTTCTTTCTCCTCCATCTTCCCCATACAAAGAACAGTACAGCACTCTCTGCTGGCATAGCAACCATCTCATATCACTTAGCCTCCATGGGGAGGCACAGAGGATACCCATCCCCTACTTATTTTTCCCATTACCAGTTGCATGAGATTACACACAGCTTTTCCTTAGTGAGTAATGGTGAGGTTTGCTTTCCCAGCACAGCATAGTAAAGTTACTTTTTGGACTACAAATCCCAGAATCTCCCAGATGGCATGGCTGCAGTGTTCAGGAACTGTAGGTCAAAAATGGTAACATTTGTAGTCTCCTACAGCAAAGCAAAAGTGGAGAATGGGATGGGTTATGTCAGACCCTCATTAGAGAAGTCAGATCAATAGCGGCTCAGCAGCGTTTTAGTTTCTTACTGGAACCTTGTGCCTGCCAACTCAACACACACCTGCTTTTCATAGCAAGCCCACTTGGAGAGGGCCTTTAATCTGTTACTGCTGCCAAGTGGGCACCAGGGAAAACCACTCCGGCAGCTTAGGTGGGATGTGACAAAAGCAGCAAGGGATTTCTCACCTAGCGACACACCTGTTCCAGCCCAGAGCCAACAGCCTTGGAAACCCCAAGGTCTCATGGAAAAATCTCTAGCCGTTTCATTTGTCATTATTGCCCTAGCTGTGTTCCCATCTGGCAATAGCTGCCCAGGATTAATTCAATCCATAGCTCCGGTTTAGAAAACATTTTAAGCCAGCTGAGCCCTTGAACACCTGCAGTGAGAATGAAGACAAAAATTCCCATAAGCATGTACGGAGCGCTTTGCCCCTTGCCAGGGAATTAGCAATCACTTCCTGTGTCCCTGCCCAGGATTATACATGAAAAGGAAGCAGTATCAGGGACAACATAACATTTCCTGCATTTTGCTGGGTTTTTTTTTTTTAAGTTTGTCGCTAGATCTACCATCTTTGGCGTTCCACCAGGCCCATGGTTCTAGCATTTCTTCATAGTAATACGTTCCACCTGATACCTAACACCCTAAAGCTTCAGTCTGCTACTTTCTTTTACTATAACTTCTAGAATCCCCAGCTAGCATAGCACAGCTGGATAATCCAGGGAGTTGTATTTCAATAAGTAACTTTTTATAAATTCTAGGCAGAACCGTCAAAAGGCCTACCAGCGTGTAATTCCATTCAGAGAACCCAATGATTCTGGCACCCATCTTCTTCCCTGGTTTTCTCTCTTAAATCTCTTTTTTCCCAAATACTACTTTCCAAGAACCTAGAACCCTTAAACCCTAGAATTCACCAAACCCAAATTCCACCACAAATTCCTTAGGCTTTCTGCATGAAGAGGTCAGTGTTGTGTTAGGAGAAAAAAATGCTTTTTATGCATGGGCTGGAGTTTACGTTGTTGAGCCTTGACTTGGATCAAGTTGGTAGTCATTAGGGATGGGACGAATCCAGAATTTTCGGAATTCGAATCCAGATCTGAATCCCTGGAAGGTTCTGGGAATCCTCAAATCTCACGAATCTCAAATCTTTTGAATCCTTTTTTAAAAAAGGGTTTAAAAAGCAAGGGAAAGAAGGATAATCTCAGGCAAGACACACTCTCTCAGCCTTAGCAAAAGCCTAGGCAAAGGCAAACCTCCCTCTGAAGAAATCTGGCCAAGACAATTGTCATAGTTTTGCCTCAGGATCTCCCCAGACTGAAAATGACATGAAGGCCCTTTGTACATAGGCAGCAAAATCTGGATTAATCCCACATTTTCCTGTCTGTGTAAAACAGGACCACTACAGTACAGAGCTAATCCAGGTCAAAACTGGCTTTTCTTTGCATAGCTCCTTCTGGTGTTCTGGGGTTTGTAGTTTGATGATGCACCAACACACTTTGGCAGAGAAGGTTGTGACACCTCGTAAAACTAGGAACCCCAGAACTGTGTATGAAAGAGCTTCACAAGGGAGCTAGACAAAGGAATCTTTCAGCTGTCCTTGAAATCTCAAGCCTGTACCTTCCAGTCAAGTGCTGAACTTCAATATTAAATGTTCAATTTAAATATCTTAGAATACAACCCCAGATGTAATTTCTGAAATTGTTAGCAAAGGCCATCATTACTCCAAGGGAAAATCTCACCTACTTACTATCTTCCCTTGTACATCTGGTTTCCCAGGTTTCCAGGAGTCCCAGTCTCCCAGGTTTTCAGGCATCCCAGTCTCCCTGGTTTTCAGGCATCCTGGTCTCCAACAATCTATTTGGTTGGAGGATTTGAAAGATTTGGTTTGCCTATTTTGACACCGGGATTAGGATTCGAAGATTTGGTTAGCCCATCCCTAGTAGTCATACAACCCAATAGATGTTGTTGGACTGCAACTTCTATTAGCCCTAGCCAGCATAGCCAATGGATGGGGGGAATGGTGAAAGTTGCATTGCTGTCCCCGCACCAGATGACTTTGGGGCCCTTCTCTCTTATCACTAATCTGCCTCACAGGCAAAAATCTGCCTCACAGGAAAGATCCCATTAATAAAATTAAAGATATATGTAACATCATCACAGCCTTTGAAGATTCAAACACCGGCTGAAGTAGAACTTAGGAACAGAAGGCAAGGCTTCCAACAGCAGCAAGGAGTGTAACATGCCGTTTAGCATCCTTTGAAACTGCAGCCCGGTTGGACCATGAGACATGATATTGTTCTTTTTCTCGTCCTTGAGGCGCCTCACAGTTGGGTAATTAGGAGGAGGGGGAAGATGCATATAAAAGAAGATGCAAAATAGGATAGGAGGACTCCTCCCCAGCTCAGGAGACAGAATGAAGTTGATACAGGTATGTGCAAATGGTAAGGGTCAGCTGCAAAAGCTAAAGCTGAGATGTGTGTATGGCTCACGCGCAGAGGCACTATTTGTAGGATAGTGTGAGCCGTGGTGATTTCAAGTCAATGGAGATGCTTTGTTCTTTTGAATGTGGGATGAGTGCAGCACTGAAACTGATGGATGGGAAACAGTAAGAAAACAGTTCTTGGCTAATTGGTAGGAAAACCATCCTAACAGTGAAAGCTACTTGATGGATTTGTTTTGGGAGGTTGTGGGCTTTCCTTTAGTCAAACATAGCCTCCGATCTGGGATGCTATGCTGCAATCACTGCATGAGCTGAGCGTTGGACTACTAGAGGATTTTTAAGGTTCCTTTCAAATCTACCACAACAGTTCTAAGTGTTTCAGGTCAGAAGGGAGGCAATACTAACCAGTGGAGTTCTCAACCTTATGCACATCTGTTTAACACATACTCCACTGAATATGGCTGAGTACAGCTGTGCAGGCATGCTTAGCATTGAGCTGTGAACAACTTTATAGAGGAAGCTATCAATTTGTCAGTCCTAAGTGTGAATACTTGCATGCCTTTAATAGATACTCACAAGGGGGTTTAAAAAGATCTATAATCTTTGATCTATTCATGCACGGTGACCCTACAATGAGAGCTAGTTTGAGCACCTGACTACAATCCTGGAGAGTAGAGTTCGATTCCTTGCTCAACCATGGAAACCCACTGGGTTACCTTGGGTGTGTCACACACTCTCACTGCCTGGAAACCTTCATGATAGGTTCACCTTAGGGTCGCCACAAATCAGAAACAACTTGAAGGCCGACAACAACTCTACAATACTGTACTGTGAGCTGCATGTATCTACATGCCTTCAAGTTACCTCTCAATTTATGGTGACCCTGCCTATTTCATAGGGTTTTCTTAGGCAAGCAATACATAGAGGCAGTTTCACCATTGCTTTCCTCTGAAATACAGTCCATAGTACCTGGTATTCCTTGGCAGTCTCCCATCCAAACACTAAGCAGGCCTGACCTTACTGAGCTTCCAAGATCAGATAGGATCTTGTGTATTCGGAGTCTTTAGGCCTCTATAACTGTGAAGGTTGTCATGCTGTAATTCTCCTCATTCACTAACACTGAAATGGAACAAGTCCACAGTCAAAAGATGTAGGAAGACAAAGCCTAAAATAAGGGGGCCATTTCAAAACATCGTGGCAGCCCAGCTCTGCTTCTAACTCTTGTGGTGTGCCTTCAAGTTATTTCCAACTTTTGATGACTTTAAGGCAAACCTATAATAGGGTTTTCTTGGCAAGATTTGTTTAGATGGATTTTTGACTTTGCCTTTCTCTGAGACTGAGAGAGTGTGACTTGCCCAGGGTCACCCAGTGGGTTACTATTGTCAAGCAGGGACTTGACAGCAGGGTCTTCAGAATCATAGTGCAATACTCAACCCACTACACCCAGTTGGCTCTTTAAAGTTGCATTACATTATTGATTAAATACCACTGATAAAATACTAAGTAAAAAAATGTGTGCTAGAAATGCTTTTTGTTTATCTCAGTGACTTCATAGTCAGTGTGCTAAAACACTGGAAACAGGTTAATACATTTAATTCTTACTGTGGAACTGAACAAATAAAAGTGTATAGATTTGTCCTTATACTACCCCATTTCTTTTAAATGGAGTGGCCTGTGTGATGAAAATTTTACCAGGCAACCTGGAAGTATACTGGATTATGACTCTCATTATCCACACCCAGGATTGCTGTGAGCTCACAGATACCAGAAAAGAGGTAGCTGACCTAAAGCATCTTCATCACAGCTATAAGCTTGGGATGGAGGGAGGAAAAATTGGCAGCATGTTTATGCATGTGGAGCTAACAGAAACTGACATCCAGCTATTTTTAATTTCAAAAACAAATGAGCAGCATTCAGCATGGAAAGTGTTTGAGGTCACACTTCCCAGAATCCCTCAACCAGTATAGTTAGTGACCATGCTGGATGGGGGATGATGGGAGCTATAGCCCCCAGAAGTAATTTTCTCAAGGTCTGATTCAGTCTAGAATGTTTTGTTCTTCAGATTTTTTTTTTCACCTACAACTCCCATCATTCCCACCCAGTCTAGTTAGGGTTGTGGGAGCTATAGGCCAAAACAGTTGCAGCTGTGACTTTCAAGAACTCTGACCAACCAAATCTGTCATCCTTTCCTGGAATTCATTTAAAACTAGTCTGAAGATTGTGTTTTCCTGGATCATCTTGACTATGATGTCTGGGGCATTCTGTCGGGATGCACTCATTATTAAGTAATGGGATATATAGTCCAGTATAATGTAACAGACTGCTTGTAGCTAAAGAAGCCTAGGTACCAGGGACCATTAGATAAACACTTGCTAGGAATGTGCTGATAAGCACTGCTTGGCTTTCATGGCTTCAAGGTCTCTTGGCAAAGGGGAAGGGAACACAGGGAATCTTAAACTCATGTATTTCCTTTTGAACCTCAGTCTTCTCATTAACGTCTATTATGTGTACTTCACTCCAAAAAAGAGTGCTTATGCATTGCACTATTTGCGTGTGTGGATTCAGTTCTTGATAGAGTGAGAAGACTCAAGCAAAATTTTAAACCATGTTACAAACATTACTCCCTTGATTTCTCCTCCACCACCACTTGGCAACTTCCTATAGAATCCTGGGACTTGCAGTTTAATTCTCAGCCAGAAAGTTCCAGTACCTCAGAAAGTTCCAGTTCCAGTAACTATAAACTCCAGGATTCCATAGAGCTACAACTAGGTAGTGTGAAAGGGGTAGGGGACTCCACCTAGCCTTGCTCTCCAGGCTTCCTCAATACTCATTTCTCCTCTCTTCTACTCTTCCTGACTAGGGGAAGAAGCCCTTGGTTGCAGCATTCTTACTCTTGGCTGCCACTCACTGTGCCAGCCGCAGGAGCAGCAGCCTGGCCTGCCACCCTGTGAATGCCACCATAGCAGCTGAGAAAGATGATTGTCCCGTCTGCATGACCATCACCACCTCCATCTGCAGCGGCTACTGTGAGACAAGGGTGTGTATGTGTGCATAAGGGAAGAAGACTGGGTGGGAGAAGATTCTATCATTTCACACAGACAAATACAAATGATAGAATAGGCCTGTAGAAGCTGGCACTGACACTATCAGAAGGGTAGCACCAGAAGCCTATTTTTTTAACTAATTCCCCTCCCCAACACACATTACCAAGGTGAAGCTGCTCACATACTGTCCCCCCCCTTTCTTTTACCTGCCCACCTTTTGCAGGAGATGTTGTGGAAGACTATCCTCTCATCTTTCAACCAAAGAGTCTGCACCTACAAGGAGGTACGCTACGAGACCATGCTCCTGCAGGGATGTCCAGCAGGCGTCAACCCGTCCTTCACATACCCTGTGGCTATCAGCTGCCACTGTGATCTCTGTAAGATGGATTCCAGTGACTGCACCGTTCAGAGCACTGGGCCCAACTCCTGCAGCAACCAAGCCATCTTTGCCTAATAAAAAGTGGTGATGTGGGACAAATAAATGCCCTCAAGATCTCTCTAGAGTGTTTGTGTTGATGGACACAAGAAATCTAGGAGTCCTGACTTACAACCTTCTTTACTTACTCTATCCCCCATTCCCTTTCAGTTCTCTAACAAGTTAAATACTATCTTCCTGAAAGAACCCAGATTACTTCTGTTCTAAATCTCTTCCTCTTCTGTTTTAGCCCACAAGGTCAAATTGTTGTTATATGCCTTCAAGATTTACAGAGACGTTATTGTAAGATTTTTGTGGCAAAATTTATTCAGAGGGTTTGCCAGTGTCTTCCTCTGATACTGAGAGTGTGTCAGTTACCAAAGGCCACTCAGTGGGTTTTCGTGGTTGAGCAAGGATTCAAATCCTGGTTTCTTGGAGTCTGACTCCAAAAGCCAAACCACTACACCATGCTGGCTCTTTTTGCAAAGACCAACTCCTGAAGAGATTCCTGGTTCTAATCCCCATTTCCTAACCCTTTTTCTAAATATCTATACTGCTGTACAAAGCAAATTCAGGTTTCGCGGGGGGGAATCACAATGAAGCAATGTTAGCAAAGAGTGGACTTGAATGTACCGAATACACATTGCAATGCTTTGGGTGGCATTCGAGTGGGGCAAGGATAGAAGCACAGAATTCTTTAGGGCACCATGTGATGAGGGCTGGATGACACAGGAAAAGGGGAAAGGAGGAGAGGGCAGGCTTCCTGAGATGTTGCAAAAAGGAAGCCTTGTATAGGACAGCTTTCAGTTTGTCAAGTGCTTAGAGAGGCAAAACCAAGTTTGTATACCCCAAGACCGAAAGTGGCCTAACTGATCCAGTAAATGACACTGAAAAATAAAAACTGGAAGCAGCTGGAACTTCCAACTTTTCAAAAAGTTTCTGGGCTTTCCAGGACCCTGTGGCATAACTGCTGTTCCTGGAGGCCGCCAGAAGTGGAGGAGGCAACCATTTGGGGACAGAAATATAAGTGGGAAGGGAGATATGGCCTATGGAGAATTATCTGTGGACTGCACTTTGCCCATTCTTGGTTTAAAGAGGGCAAAACCATCTTCCTATGTGTCCTTCTTGTATCAGTTGGAGACATCTTCCCAAGCTGGCTCTTCCTCCTTTGAAACCATGTAACTACATAAAAAAATCCAACTTCTCTGACACTCCCAGGACCTGGTACACAGTTTTTTACTGAAGCTCATGGGATTTCCATTTCTTATTTAGCAAAACACTCTCCCAAGCAACCTTTCAGTTCTTGGCCCTCCTGAATTCTCTGAAGAACCACATGAAAACTTCTCAGTCAATGCTAAAGCTTAGTATTCCTGGACTCCTTCCCCAGTTCTGCTGAGTGCACCAAAGATCATTAGTATTTCAGAAATGGATGGAGAGGACAGACAGAGCAGCTAGCATGGTTGCAGTGGAGCAGAAAATCCTTTCAGGAAGCACCAGGACATGGAGATGTGTGGATGACATCTTTTTTTTTTTAACAAATAGGAAAAAATATGACACACAACAGAGAAGGGATCAGTAACATTATCCAGAGAGGAATCACCTCCCCAGTATAGGAACCATCTCAGCACTAAATGACACTAGAGCAAGGACCTTGTCCACCATCAGATGAGGTCCCTGAGAATGTCATCCTCCATCAGGCTGGGAGCTGGAACTTGCTGCAGGCCTGGCTGGGGTACAGGTCCTCGGGGACCTGGGTTCATCAACATCTGACCTGGGGGAAATATGAGAAAGTGAATATTACAGGTAAAATGGAGAAAGTGCTTCTTTTGATTAAACTTATTTTTTTTAGAAAGGGTGGGGAATCTACACCCCAAATGCTAGATAAGGCTTCTGTGATTTCCATTAATTCTTCCTCCATTCCAACAACTAATGCCAGAAACCTTGTATGTAAGTATGTGCAATACATGTAGAATACACACACACAGAGACCTAGCTAAAACCAGCGATTGTGCATATTCAATTGTCCTCCCTGCTCCCAAAAATCATCATACTTTTTGTGTTTGTCAGTGGATCCCAATGTAGGTAGCTGGAGCTTTAAGAGGCACTAATACTTCAGCATGGATGATCTTCCTCAAATAGGAACCCTTTCTGGCTACAACTGCCATCACCCCTGGCTAGCACAAAGAGGGCACCAAGTTCAAAAAGCCCTGAGCTAGACATTAGGTTCATTTATTTACAGCAGGTTTGCTTTAAGAAAGAAGGTATGCTTTAAGAAAGAAGTGTGCTCTCTTCTGGCATGACCTCCACACGCAGAAATGTGGTCCTCTGAAGCATCGCATCCTATTATAGTCAATGGATGTGACGAGCACACGCCCACACTGCTGCAGTCCAATGACTGCAGTGCGACACAACCCTTGCATTTTTTGTTTTTACATGGTTCCTGGAACGGAACCCCTGTATATACGACAGGTGTGCTGTAATACAATTTAACTGTTCAGTTAAGGCACATGCATGCATGCTTGTATGTGGTTCTTCACATGATTTCTTTCTACTTAAAATAAATGACTCTTGACTGGTTGGCGGGGGAGAGAAGATCATGGGCATTTTTCTAAAGCAACAGAGATCCTTCTCTAACTCTCAATGCAGATGCTTCTGGGGCAAAACAGTTGTTCCTCTTTGTAGGCTTTTGTTATTTTATACAAATGTAGCATATTGTACCTTGCAATGACGGCCGTGGTGCCATCTGGGCCGGCCACTGTTGTCCGGGAGCTTGGTGCATGAGGGGCTGTCCAGGGAGTTGGAGCTGCTGCTGTCCCGGAGGCTGATGCCCCAAAGCCTGCCCCATGGGTTGGTGTGGTAACATTCCTGGAGAGCCCTGCTGGAGGTGGTGGAGGGGCTGCTGGGATTGAGGAACTCCAGCTTGGGGCTGTACACAAGGGAAAAAGTGAAGGAATACCAGATGAGACTGTAGAAAAGCCATCCACGCAGTACAAGGAAGGACAGAACCTTGAACAAGTGCTCATGCAAGAGCCATGCTGGGTCACACCAGAGGCATATTGATTCCAGCATTCTCTTCCAATAATAGCCAATTGAAATCCCAACAGGAAGCTCATGGGCAGGACACGAGAGCATCTCCCTCTCACATTTCCCAGCCATTAATACCAAGAAGCAAACTGCCTCTGATATGGGAGGTAAAGTGCAGTCAGCAGAACTAGTAAGCATTCACAGCTATATTCTCCACTAAGTTATCTAATCTCCCTTTAAAGCCATCAAAGGTAGACTTCCACTTCTTTCACCCATATGATGAACCAGAGTGACACATTGCCATGCCTTCCCTGAGTGAAAAAAAATGAACAAGTCTAAGGAGGATTAAGAACTGAGTCTATTGTGACCTTGGAAATTACACCGAGGCCTCAATTTGCTCTGTTATCCTGATGAACAGGACAGGACGTGAGAGGAAGTAGGGAGACTAGAAAGGGATACAGCCATTTGCACAATCTTTTCCTTGGATCTATGGGGAGATGCGCCCTCTCAGTAACACTCTTCCTCCACTGAGGGGGGAAGAAAAGAATGTAATAAAAGCAGTGGTGGATCAGGCTGAAGGCCCATCTAGTCAAGTAACCCATTTTCATAGTGGCCAGCTTTGGGACTACTGGAGGACATTGACAAGGCATGTATGCAGTAACACCTTCCTGCTCAAGTTTCCCAACAAAAGGTATGTGGAGACACACTGGTCTTACATCTCTGATACTGGTAATACAGGGCCATACTGTCCTGAGAATGAGTTAATACACAGTTTTCATGACTACTGAGTTATCCTCTACTTTGAAGCTTAGTGACTATCAAGATAATTTGAGGTAACAAATTCCTCAAGTGCACTGTGCATTGTGTGGCAAACTAGTTCTGTCATTCCTTGCCTAGGCTTCTGAGAAAGGAAAGGATTATGAAGATTACTCTTTTCTTCAGAGTTAAGTGGTAGACTCTCCTACTGCCCCCCTGCCCCCCCTGCAAAGTTCCATTTCTTAGCTGTGTGACCAGTTCTTCCAAAAGACAGTTCCTTGGTCGAGTGAAAAAGGAAGCCCTGGGAGAGAAGAGGGAGATTGTACTTACCGGTTGCTGGCTGAGGAGGAGGTTTCGGAGCTGAGGATTGGCAGCTGGGTTTTGGGGCCTAAGCATGGCACCCCCTTGAGTAGCCTGTGGCCCAGTCTGTTGGGGGACCGGTGCTTGTGGGGGCTGGCTAGTGGGTGGAGCAGCTGGCTGAGATTGCTGCACTCGGAGCTGCAACTGAAGAAAAGAAAAAAGATACATAACCCATCTTCCTGCTCTTCCTTCAGTGAGAGTCACCTTCTACATGACTCCCAAGGTGTGGAAAAAGAGAGTCACATGCAAGGTGTTGCAAACATAGCCAAGACCCCTCAATTGTGATTTGTGACCTTACAAAAAAAGATATTAGAAGGTTCTGCAGAAGGGCAAGATAGGTTTACAAGAAAGCTCTTCTGAAGCAATAAGAATCTTAATGGAAGATCTGTTATATTAGTTCACTCTGCAGCCTGTCTTGGCACTTGACAGCAGAAGGAAAAGAGAAAAAGGAGAACAGCACAGGAAAATCTAGGCCAAGAGTGATGCAATTAGATTTCTGAATTAGTGCACAAATGAATTTCTGTCCTTCCTTTGAGGTTTAAGACTCAACCTGGGGAGGGAGGAGGTCTTAGTTTGAGATGCATGGACCAGAGAACTCCAGGAGTGGAATGAATTCGCCTACAACTTCCCCAAACTTATTATTTGGCAGAATAATGTTTTGAAAGAGTAGCAAATTATTAGTTATTTAATTTGTTTTTATTGCACTTTTCCTCACAGGGATAGCAACAGGTGCTTGTTGGATTTCTTTTTTCCTTATGTGTCAAAGTAAGTTGGGTGGTTTGGGCTATTAATACCTCCAATGGGGGGAAAAAGTGGCAACGGCATCGTTTTCTGTTCTGCAAATATCTTGAGCAGTCAGCAGGCTCCTACTTCTGCAAAAATACTCACCAGGCCTTGTTGCCGCTGCTGTTCCTCCATAATCCCCACCTGAGGCATACCAGGGCTCACCTGTTGACCTCCCATCTGGAAGAAAATAATGGGGGGATGTATCAGACCCAGGAGAGTGGGGTCTCTGGGGAACCAGCAATACAATTCCAAGCCAAAACTAACTTTCAGTAAGTAGCTTCCTCTCTTTATGTTAGTGTTTCCCTCAGTCCCTCCTCTCAATCCATATTCTTACCTGCTGCTGGACTCCCTGTGTCACTGGTAAAGTGCCAGGCTGTTTTGCCAGGAAGGGTTGTGTGCTGGGTGTTGACCCCAGGGGCTGGGAGCCCCCCATTTGCTGTAAATAGGGGAAACCACAGGAGAAATCACCCAAAGGGGAAAAGATAGGGGAAAAGATAGGGAAGATTCAAAGCCAGGAAAAGGAAGCATTACAAGGTTGGGGGTTAGTCTGCATCATTTTAATTAAGAAGGCAGCTCAAAATTCTCCATCACTAAGTGCTTCGGGGAGCAAAATTAGTCTAAGATACTGCTCCTCAGAGCAGTCATCCATGGATTGGTACTGGTCCATGAGCCACTAGCTGCTGGTGCCTGTAGTGTTTTCAGAAAACTCGTCAATGGGCACAAATATTGCATCCTGGCATGCACAGAAAAAAAACAACACCTTGCCATTTCTGCATATCAGATAGCTCATCAAAGAACACTGGTCCAGTTAGGAAAGACACTGCCCTACAGATGTTATTGGATTGTAAATTCCATGAGCCTTAGCTAGCAGTGAGGGATGATAGGAGTTGCAGTCCAATAATATCCAGAGGGCTATATGTTCCCCACTCCTGGCCTAATAGCAAATTTGCATGTGAGGAACGCATTTTAAAAAGTGCACAGAAGACTGGCTCAGAAGTTAGAAAACGAAGGCACAAACATCTAGCAAGAAACTGCTGCAGAACTCCAATCTATTACCAATCCAAAATATATCATAAGAGATGTGTTAAGAGAAGCTGAGAACAACTGCTGATGTGCCCAAAAGTAAGTGCATGCTGAATAGCTTAATATCAGAGTATCCCACCCTTTATTCTTATTGAGGAAGGAGAACAGATACTTGAAATGAGGTGTGTGTGTGTGAGAGAGAGAGAGAGAGAGGGAGGGAGGGCGGGAGGGAGGAAGACCAACCTCTGATACTGAGAAACACTGCACGATTATTGGTATGGCACCAACTTCAGATAGGAGATCGTGTGTTAGAAAGATGAAGAGAGTTAAAAGATTTCAACAAAATTCAGCATGTCTGGTTAAAGGATCCCCGAGGCCCTTTCCCCAGGGTGCCCTGAGTATTAGCTGCCCACCTTTTGTTGCTGAACTTGCTTGTGATTGGTGATAACCTGCCGAATACCATTGACAAAGCCACTCTGGTCGTAGGGAATAAGCCCCATGAAGATTTTCTTCTTGGAGGAATACAGCAGCATCAGCACTCGCACCTCACAGGGTGTAGTGTGAGGGAAATGAACGCAGCCTGCCTGCTCATAGACAAGAACAGACACATCTGCTAAAGCATCTGTCTTGGCAGATTCCTTCTCCTCACAGTCACCTAGCCCACCCTGAAAGAGTTTTAAGAAGTCTACTTCACAAGATAAAGAATCTGCCCCATAATTAAGAAGTCCCAGCTGTAAGGGAGAAATATTACCTCCTCAGGCCAAGAATCACCAGCCACAATGCCAAGACCCCTGCCCAGTAGGCAGGAAAACCTCACCTATGAGAAACTGCCACCGCCATCAATACTCAAGATCAGGAGCACAGAGTGCAAGAGGGACAATAGTGTTCATCAGAGATGGAAAATGTGTGGTCCTCCACATGTTACTGAACTGCACATGGAGCTGCCACCACTGGCTATGCTGTCTAGGGCTCAAAGAAGCAGCAGTCCAACAACATCTGGATGGGCACACATTCCTCTCCCCTGGTGTATATATTTTGCAATTAAGTTGTCTTGTATGTACAGTCAGCCCTCCACATTTGCAAATTTGACTTTCATGGATTTGATTATTTGCAAGTTTCGCCAACTGTTGTGCCCCTTCACGTCAGATACTTTTCTTCTGAGGAGCTCCAATCAGACTGTGCAGCCCCTTAAAAATTTGCCTCTTGTCCTCCTCCTCCTCTTCCACCAGCTGCTGCCTAGCCAGCTACAGATAGCTTGCAGGCTGATTTCTCAGCACCATGAATCTTCTCCTGATGTCCCCTCACACCCAAGGAAGGAGATGGGCAAGAGAGAGGCAGTATAGGGCCAACTCATCCCCTTTCCTTAACCCAGTTTGGCCCCTGGGTGCCCACTCTCATTATGTCTTGGCCCCCTTCCCACAGTACACACACACATTTAATATTTGTGATTTTTCCACTTTTGTGAGGGTCTGGTGCCCCTAGCCCTAGCAAATGTGGAAGGCTGACTGCATTTTAAAAACTTCCAATTGTTTGACTGACTTACTTGACTTACTGATCAAAGAGCAGGTTTAAAACCTGCAAGAAAGCTGGTTGACTTGACATAATGTTCAACCCACATCGGAGCAGATCCTACTTTTTCCTATGGTAGCTCAACCCTCATTCCACCCCCCTCCACCCTGCACCATCTGTAGTGCCTTACAAATCCGTTGCCCATGATGCGGTAGAGCCCCTTCAGTGATTCTAGGTCCTTGTTGGTGAAGTGAAACTGAACCATGCGTGAGTTTCGGAACAAATGGCCCAGTGTTGTCTGTAAGATAGCAACAGAAGTTAATTCAATAGGATCCTGAGTCTGCATGCCCTCCAAGCCATAAGTAATTTACCAACAAAAAAGGGATGGTGAATTCAGGCAGAATTCTGTGACACAGGATGTTGTCAAAAGCAAATCTGAAGAGGTAAGAGTGATCTGACCACACAAACCCTACAAAACAGCTAGGAACCACTGTATAATATGCAAGAGATGTAAATATCAGATTCACTTCTGATAAGGAAACCTTGAGGAAGAAAGTCCTGTTCAGAGCACAGACATTCTAACAGCTGTCAGCTGAGCAGAGCTGGATAGCAGAGTCAATATGTCCACAGTTTACTTGCAAGGTGACAGCTAAAATTTCTAACATTTAGAATAAAGATTTCCAGAGAAGATACCTGTTGGCTGCCTTCAACACAATATCTACCATGCTAACCGAAATTAGATGGAAATGACAGAAATGTCCCACAGCTCGGGATACATTCCTCTATGCTTTCCAGTGTTGCATGAATGGCCTATCCCTGTCACGGTGCTTACATTCTTACATAGAAGAGTTTTAAAAATAACCAATTTACCACTGAATTAACTGCAACCAAGATGACAGCAACACTCATCAAGGCTGGCAAGAATGAACTGGGAGCCAGATTTTCTAATGGATTTACCTACAGTCTTTCCAAACTTTGGGTCCTCAGTCATAGTGGGACTACAATGTCCATTATTCTGGCTGCGCTGACTGGGTACAAAAGGAGTTATACTACACTTTGAGCACCCATGGTCGGGAGAGGGTGTCCTAAGAGGGTATGATTTGGATTAATTCAGGTCATCCCCATAGCCACCACAAGCACTTCACTTACCAAGAGCTGCTGCGGGATCAGCTGCATAATGAGCTTCTGGGGCCACTGCTCAGCCTTCCTGGAGTGGAGCAGGTAGAGTCAAGTCAGCTCTTCATCAATGTCAAGATTATATGATCATACATTACAAATGCTGAACTCAAATTATCTGCATACCAGCTCTTATTTGCAGCCAAAAAAGCACCCTACAGCCCAAGGCAAAGGTAGCAGCATTCTCAGGGAAACTCCAAACATTTGTAGAAATGTAAAAATAATCTTTAAGGAGGGGAAAACACCAATGAGGAGAATCCACACAAAGAGCCCAATGAGGAACGAGCATGCTGAGAGGCCACAGAATGCTGACTGGCTGCTGGAGACATAAACAGAGAACCAGATGGGAGAAAATAGCGGAATAGAATACCCAGGAAGATGACATAGCTGGCTGTCTAGCTTACTGAAATGCTAAACAAGATGTTACACAGTGTAAGATTTTGTTGCAAAATTCACGTCTTCAAGCAAATTGTCTGTTAAAATACTCAAGGGTGTGCAGAACCACAAAAACATCTAACACACTTTTTAAAATAACTCAATTATGAGATTAACTAAATTTAACAATTAATAATTGATAAAAAGAATAAAGTAATTTTAAAGAAAAATTACACAGCAATGGAGGTATTACACGTTCCAATTATCTGCATTTGGGGGGCACACAGTGCTGAAAATTACCCCAGAGCAGCAGGCTTTCCTGGGGAAGCCATTCCACAGCTGCAACCACTGAGAAGACCCTGATCCAAACTAATTCTGAAAGATCTAATTTCTCAGCAATATCTGGAAGGTCACAGGTTCCCCACTCTTGGTTTAATGACTATCTCAGAATTCAACAAGAGACCCTCTCCCAACAAACTGAAGAGGCTGCTACTGTGTAGGCAGCTTAGACATGGGACACATGTTCCTGACCCCCAGGATCTATTTATGCATACACCAAACCACCCCCTCCAAAGTTACAAGTGATAGAAAACAGTGATACAGTCTACACAATGATAGAAAACAGACACTCACAAGTTTTCTCCTTGATTGACGTATACTTGGCAGGGCAAGGAACGAGTAAGCTTGGTGTTGGAATCTACAGAAGCTGGCTTGGGCTTCTGAGAAAAGAGAAACGGGAGAGCCAGTCAAAACACGTCAGGCTAAAGGTTCCCTGTTCTTAGTGTGCTCCTGCCCTCCCTGATTCAGCTCTCACCTCCTGCCACTCCAACACACCGCTCCATGCCATCACCTTGTTGGTGACTGACTGCTGCGTTGCTCCAATTTGTGGCTGTGCTGGCTGAGTCACTGCCATGTTGTTGGGTGGAACACCACTGGGCTGAGTGGCAAAGAAAGGGAAAGATAGAGAACAGTCACATGCGTGTCAGCCACACATGTTACTTTCTTGGACTACAGCTTCCAGCCAGCATGCCTTCTTTTTAAAAAGTGACTTCTCCAAGCTCTGAAAGGGAAAAACCTATGCACGTACAAGACAGTGCACCTCTTCCCCCTCCAAACCGTTAGGGCTTATACATACCATAGTTGAGGCACCAGACTGTGGAGGGGCTTGCATGGGTGACTGGACAAGAAGGCTGGAGCCTGTGGTTACCGTGGAGACCAGGCTGGATGGAGAAGAAGCAGGGAGTTTTTGAGGCAGGGCTGGGGCTGGGACTGAGCCAGCTTGGAGTGCCTGTGCGGGACCTTGGTTGAAGGCTGGCTGCATGGGGTTCATGGGGTTGACTATGGAGAGGAAAGAGAAAGCATAGAAAATGGCCACCCCTAACTTCACCTGGTTCTGGTTTCACTTTAACTGCTCCTTCCTCTAATCTCACAGATACCTTTTTGCATCACCTGTTCAGGTTTTGCTTCCTGTTTCAACAACAGGAGCGAGAGACCCCAAATTACCACTAGCCGCCACCACCCAATATTACTGGGTTACCTAAGATTCAGTGACTTGGTGTGAAGCCACTGAGGTTTCTGCCCTGCTCTTTTTCCACCTCTGACTTTGCAGACTTCCTCTTTCCCTGCCATGGGAGATGGGATTTCTACACAAACACAGGTGCACCAAGTGAAGGTGGAAAGGAGGCCTTCCAGAAAAGCTTTTATTTTATGCAAGAAAATCTTATACTAGCAAACAATATCTTATACATGAAGGCATCTTCCTTTAGGCCAGTGCATCTCAAGCTAGCTGAAAGTGGAGGGACCAACACTTTTATTTTCCAGTGTACCAGGGACCAGTAGCTTATTTGGCCATTGGCTACTACTTTTTTTTCTTGGAAACTCATGCAGGACTGGCAGCTAATGGCTCAGGGGCCAGTACTGGTCCATGGACCACTACACTGAGTAGCACTGCTTTAGGTATTACTTCAAAATAGTTACATATTTACAAAACAGTTGTAATTCACATTCAGTTAGGAAAAAAACCTCACAACCTCCCAATTGCTACATATTCCCAGTCTAATCATGATAAAATCGGCATTGTGGGTCTCCACACCTTCGTGGAAAAAATGGGAGTTTGGACCTTCTCCTCCAGCCCATGGCCATGTTTCCCTAGGGACAGCAAAGAAGGCAACATCTCTCCTATCCTGGCAGCTATCCCAAGACCCTGGACTTCATGGCAACATGTTTTATAATCCCTCATTCTTGAAACACTTCAAAGTTCTTGCGCATTCTCCTAAGCAGGTCATTCCACTGGCTGGTTGTCTCTCATGGTTTTAGTGCAGGTTCTCTGTCATGCTGTCCCTAAAAGTCCTAATATCATTAACCCTTTGGTTACTTGAAAGTGAGCCTATATCCCAACAGCTGTGCTGACCAAGATAATAGCAAGGTACTATTATCATACCAGCATCCTGAGAAAGAGACAAGAACTTACAGCGGGTGCTCTGGGCTTTCTGGTTCTTGGCAGCCTCCACAGCTGATTGAGCAGCTGCTTGGGCAGCAGTTAGAGTTGTAGATGGTGCCACCTAAAGCAGACAGCAGAGGTCAAAGTGAGGGATAAGTTTTTAGGAAGCAACATCCTTTTCTCACCAGCTTTTGCAACAGAAGATGTACCTGGTATGGCTGAGAAACTGCTGGCATAGCTTGTGGTGGGGCGGCAGGGAGCTGTGCGGGCACAGCAGGAAGCTGCGGCTGGGGGACGGCCTGTTTGGGCTGCAGAGTGTTGGGAGCAGTTCCTCCTCCTACTGCAAACAAAGGGTGGTCTCAGTCATCAACAGAAAGTGGACATTTCTCTACCTGTCCCTCTCCCCATGTTCGTTTTCTCTCCCTCTCCCTCTCCCTCTTTCTTTCTTTCTTTCTTTCTCTCTCTCTCTCTCTCTCTCACACACACACACACACACCCCTACCTCTTAGTCCTGCTGCTGATCTAGAGACCATCTAACTACTTAGGTTGGAGTCTGCATTTTCTATTTTTAAGTGGACAAAGCGTTCTCTCCAGATTTTGCTAAGACTCTAACTCCTAGCTTTCTCCATCACCAACTATACTTACTAGGCATGACATATGCTACAGTCCAACAGCTTCTGGAGGGCCATATTTTCCCCACTCCTGGTTAAGATTCTCATCTTTATCATGAGATTTATGTGCAGATTTACCGCAAGTGCATTATGGGCAAGGTTACCAACCAGCTTGAGCATATCAGTGGAAAGGCAGGGTGTACATTTTCAGTTAAGTAGTTAATACGTGTGCTTCCCACAATCAGAGCCACAGCTCTTATTCCACAAAATCTAGATACTTGATACTTGGCATGCATACTAAGGGGACTGGGGTGGAGTATTAAAACACATTAATTAATGTACTATTTATCAATGTTTTAGAAGCCTGCAGTATCATCCTCATCCAAAAGGCAGCGGACTTCTCTAACCAGCATGTAATTTAATTGTTGATCCAGTTTGAATGGTGGAGGGGTGCTACTCTAAGAGAAATAATTATAGGACAGCACGAAGTGGGCAAACTCCTCACGCAGTAGAATTAAGTATTCATCTCTTGCTTCTAGAACTTCTCACTTTGTATTTTTCTCATATATTTTAATGTGCATCTTTGTGGCCATAAGAACTAGAAACTTGCTTTTAAAAAGAAAGAAACTGCAGAAAGTATTAGGAGAGTGAATTCTGAACCTAATGTCATGCTTGTGTCTTTTTGCTATCTGATTTGAATATTATTACAAAATACACTTTGCTCTGACCACAACTTGCCTATTTAATCCTACTGAAAAACAATCAGTTGGACACAGACCTTAGAGAAAAGCAAAGCAGACTTAAGTTAGCTGCGACTAAGTTAAATCACACTGATATCAAAGGATCTACTCTTAGGATCTTTACCAGTGAGGTTATGAACCTCACGAGCCTGTACTGGCAGCTAGACTTTCTTAACTTATAGAATATGCAGCAAAAATGCTTAAGGAGTTGAACAAGTTTGGAGGATGAAATGGACAATATCCCCTCTTAGATCTGTTGCATTATTCCAAGTCAACCTATTGCTTCCTGGTACCAGTCAACTACTTAATTGCAGGTCCGTTTCTTACCTGGGAGGACCATGCCACGGATGAGGATCATATGCCGAGGATCTTGGCTGTAGTCTTTGAGCTGGGTCTCTAACATGCTCCCTGTCACAGCCTTCTCAAAGAGAATGCGTAGAGCTGGCAGCTTTCGTGGAGAGATAATGGAAAAGTGGATCCCACGCTGGGAAAGAAAGAAAGGGTTAGCAGTGAGAGCATCACACTCCTGTTCACCTAGACCTGATTTTGCTAAGGCCAAAAATTCCTAATTCTACTTGGCAAATTATTGGCTAGAATTCAATTTTCTTTCAAAAGCTTATTGGTAAAAGTCAGAAGTGGAATCAGATAGACAAGATTTCACCACACACTGAAGAGAGAAAAATTAATGCAGAGTTCTAAGTGAACAGGGTTGGTTTTAATGCTGAAATAAGTTAATCACTGACAGTCTGATTGACCTTGCAATCTTTCCATGCTTAAGACAGTGTTCACAAGTAAGTTTTCAAATTTCTCCTCTTTCTAAATTTTCTACTAGCCAAAAGGTAAGACAATTTTTTAAAAGTGTAAAGAATTCAAAACGTTAAGGAATTTTTATCTCTGTATCCAGAATACATGACCAGTCATCACAAATGCATCCCCAGAACTGGTACTTGTCAGCCAATTGTGTATATCTATGTACTTGATTACCTCAAAATACTGCACTTATCCCTTGCGCAGTATGCAGATTTATTTGTACTCATGAACTACAGAAGTACATCTGGAATTTCCCTGGTTTTAGAAATCACAGGGAGCAGATAGACTTCTTGAGCAGGTGTTGAAACAGATAGGTGACAGACACAAAGTTCTTTTCAAGGGTTGTCTTAGCAACAAGTTTGTAATTCCCCTCTTCAATTTCTTTCTGGAGAAACATAAAATCATGACATCCCTACTGGATCAGACCAAAGGCAAACAGCCTAGTATCCTGTTTACACAATGGTTAATCAGTTATTTATGGGAAGTCCACAAGCAGGACATGAGTGCCTAGCACCTTCCTGTGCATGTCCTCCAGCGATTATTAAGATACAACTAATATACACAAGCACACTGACTCTGGTACTGGAGGGAATATATTACCATGACTAGCAGCTGGTGTCAGCCTGATCCTTCATGACATAGGATTCCTGGCCTGAGACCTAAAACCCCACACTCAGTGGAGTACAGTGTTCCCCTCTTACTTCTAGAACTTCTCACTTTGTATTTTGTATTTTAAAGTGCATCTTTGTGGTCATAAGGACTAGAAACTTGCTTTTAAAAAGAAAGAATCTGCAGAAATTGTCAGGAAAGTGAATTCTCTTATTCACTGAGCATTTGAATTTCATCAAGACAGGTTTCAAATCTCTAAACCTCTATAGTTTTAAACTATCAGGCCCACCTTTTATCTTGTTTATTGGGAATCCCATATACTTCAGAATCACACTCTGTTCTAATGTATCAGATATTTGGGAAGACTGGGGTAGGAAAGTGGTCAACAACTCTTTAAATACCTCCAGATGCCACCTGCAATTCCAAAGCCAAAACTGTCACCATGCAACTCTACTCACCTCACCTATCTTCTGCACCAAGTTCTCTGTTGTATAGCCAGAATATGTGGTACTCTCCACTGCAGGAAGTAGATAGGGTGGGGAGTTGCAGATAAGGATGCAGACTTTATGAGTGGGCCCTCTGTTGTGGAAGAAGAGACACAAGATATAGGTGTAGCCTGGCTGGAATTCTGTTAGTTAGCTCCAACTACCCATTCAATCTACTACTGAGTGGTAAGTCTACACATAGGTAAATTAAAACATTTCAGCAGCTCTACTCTAGTTGGGACTAACAATAGGGTTTAGGCCAACGTGTCTAGTCAAACTGTGCTTCAGTTCAGGGTGGGGTTTGATGTAGTGTCACATTATTATGTCTTTTCCCTATTTTGATACCCCAAATAGGCCTGGATTTGCATGAAGAGATGGAATTGGAGAATATTCATATTCCTTTAGTGTACCTATATACATTCCTGAAACAGGAAATTCACTCACAGGAGTACAGGTTGGTTCCGGACAACATTGTATTATTCAGTTAGCTTCATATATGATAAATAACAATTATAGTTACAATTATATAGTTATAATTATAATTACAGTTATTATTGTTATTTCTTATCCGCCTCCCTTCGTGAATTGAGGTGAGAAATAAGAATATATTAACACATAGCATATAACATCAATTAAAAACAGAACATCAATTAAAAAACAGTTAAAATGCATAGTATCAATTTAAAACAACAAATACAAACACCTATTAAAACAGTCAATATGTATTTAAAATTCATAGTTAAAATTCACAATTTAAACTCATCTGGATAGGCCTGCCTGTATATTCTGCCTTTCCTTCAATAAACCTAAAGCTCTGGATAGAATTCAACTCCTTTGCACTCCAACTCACAATGACCCTGTTGAGGTAGGTTAGGCTGAAAGCTGGTGACCAGTCCAAGCCACCTGGTGTTTTTCATGGTTCAGTGAGGACTGGCCCCTTTCGGCCCAAAGCAACACTCTAACCGTAACATTATAAGAGCTGTGCCATTGTCTGGGTCTACATCATAAACGTCTTGCAGGTACCTGCAATATTTTGTTTCAGAAATCAGAGTAGATTCATTAAGGGTGACTGAGATCATATCAGGACTTAGAGCAGTTTCAGAGTAATCTCAATCTCATTAAGGGCAAAATGGAGGAACGTAATCCCACTGTAATCCAATCCAATCTGGTAATCCTGGCAGCTACTTCAAAGTTAAAGAAAGTGCTCACAGCTGTAAGCAAAGATCTTCTATTTGTTTTGACTCTTCAAAACTGTCACTGGCAACAGACTATGAGCTGAGAGTTCAGATGCAGTTTGCTAAAAAAATGGAACAGGCTGAAACAGGCAGTACACCCATTTACCTGGAAGTAAGTCCCACTGAATTTAAAGAGACTGAATTCTGAACAGAAGCACATAGAATTATGCTCTGGGAATCTGAGTTAAGTTATGCTATCTGCTTTCAGGAAGCAGCATAGCCTGAATCAGATTCCAATAGTACAACCTTGGGAAGCACTTGCATTCCTTCACATTCTGCCTATATATTTGCAAATAACACAAAATTTAGGAAACACCTGTTTAAGTTGCCAATGTTTTCCCAACAAAGGAAATTGAACTCAGCTAGAAATGCCCCCTCATTTTGCTGCTTGGGAAAAATCACATAATATTGATGTGTTTTTATACTGTTTCTAGTTTGCTTACATTTTAATATTGTGATCTGTTGCACTGTGTTTAAGTATTATACATTTTGGATTTTTGTTTTGTTCTCTTAAAAAAGACTTTGTTGCACTTCGCTTTGAAAGAAAGGTGGACTACAAATAAAATAACATTATTTTTAAAAAAACACAATTTAACAACAACAAAAACCCAGCCAAGTACAAGAAAAAGCTTCAATAAATGGTACAATTGCTCTACCAACCCCATTTCTTGCTCTTCTGTTTTTACATGTTGTTTATGAGTTTCCAGAGGAAATGACAAAAAACCAAAATAAAATCATCACAAAAGATTCTCAGCTTTTGTTTTATGGTAGTTTTGATCACTGTAAAACAATTCCAGCTTCATAGGAACCACAAAACAAAAATGAAACATTTTACAATTTTAACATGAATCATGATAATGTGCAACTATTAAGAACAGATGGGAAACTTCACTTTTCCCAACTGAATCCTGACTTTCTGTCCCCCTTCCACATCTGCCTCAACTTGCTCTCCACTTACATTTGCTCTCTCATCTTTTTGAAGTCATCAAAGAGTTGCAGGGCAGTGCTGAGGCCTTCTGAGATGAGACTGCAGCTCTCACCGCCTCCACCCACAAACCTTAGATTGGAAGGGGGAAAAAATGACAGATTACCAGAACTAGGGCTCAAAAACCACACTGGCTTCATCTGGACAGAGCTTGGAAAAGTTACTTTCAAGGCCTAAAACCCACAGAATCCATCAGCCAGCATGACCAAATTATCTAGATGATTGTGGGAGCCATATCCCAAAAGTAACTTTCCCACTTTCTTCATACATATTATCAAAGCATTTTGCTCAGATGTGAAGTCCCTTCATTCACTTCTTCATGGCAGGAGCAAACAAACCAAGAAGTCTCCCATTAACTATGGTTTTCCACTTCATCTGCATAGAGAAACAAAGGTTAAATCCTTGGGAACAAGTTAGGGCAGCGGTTCTCAATCTGTGGGTAGCGACCCCTTTGGGTCCCTTTCACAGGGTTCGCCTAAGACCATCGGAAAATATGTATTTCAATGGTCTTAGGCTCCATTCCCTCCTCGGCGGTGATGCGCAAGCGCGAGCCACGTGCTTGCATCCTCCTGCCCCCTTTGGCGGGAGCGTGCGCAGCCCCACTCCTGGGCCTTTCCACACGTTACCTTATCGCGGAGGTGGGGGGGTTGCCCTCTCTTCACTGCTCCTTTGTCCCGTAGCTGGCTTCCTGGTCATACATTTGCTCTCTCATCTTCTTGAAGTCATCAAAGAGTTGCAGGGCAGTGCTGAGGCCTTCTGAGATGAGACTGCAGCTCTCACCGCCTCCACCCACAAACCTTAGATTAGATTCCTGCCCCTTCCTTCCGCAGTGCAGCCTGGGAACTGTAGGCTGTGCTGGGGGAGGAAGAGGCGATGCGGTCACGCGACCAGGAAGCCAGCTGTGGGACGAAGGAGCAGCGAAGACAGGGCACCCCCCACCTCCGCAATAAGGTAACGTGTGGAAAAGGCCCAGGAGTGGTGGTGCGCAAGTGCGAGCCACGTGCTTGTGTCCTCCTTCCCCCTGTTCAGAAGGGACTGAAATCGCTCCCCTTCTCCGCTACCGGGGAACCTCCCGTCTGACGGGCCAGCTTGGGGGGCAGCGGCAGCACAGGGGGGCAGGACCCCTCCTCACCACAACCCCTGCCCCACTCGCCACAGAGCGGGGCGCTGCGGAAGGGATGGGGGGCCGCAAGGCAGCGCTTTTCCGGGGGGTTGAGCTGTGCCCGGCGCAAAAGACAAAGGCGCTGGGATTCCTCCCCCCTTGGCCAGGGTCGACACTCTGGAAACTTTTCCCACACTGCCCCCCCCAGCGGAAACAAGAGTGAAGCAGAAGCAGAGCCTGGGGGGGGGGTTCTTGGAGTTTTTCCGGGGGGAGATGTGCAGCTCCTCTTTCCCTCCCTGCCTGCCCCTCCCCCCATTCCTGGGTGGTGAGGGAGCCTTTGCCGGGGGGGAGGCATTGTAAATAATAAATAAATAATTTTATGGTTGGGGGTCACCACAACATGAGGAACTGTATTAAAGGGTCGCGGCATTAGGAAGGTTGAGAACCACTGAGTTAGGGGATGAAGCTATGACTTTATACCCTGGCTTATTCTAATCAATTAGCTGTGGTCTGCTTTGAAGAAAATGGGGAATGAAACTACATTGGATTTGAAGATGCCCTGGTTTATTGACTCCCCTTATAAAAGAAACAGTGAGGGGACTGCACATGGCACCAATGAAACCCACCAGTTTCTCAGGTTATTAAACCGGAATATTGTCTGAACATGCTCATTTTTCCCCATTGTCCAGGCACATAAGAAACTCCTACATACAAAGTGAGATCTTTGGCTCATCTGGTTTAGTATTTTCCACCCC
>CAOKZL010003710.1:0-75088 GCA_948472985.1 Iguana delicatissima | reverse complement strand
GCAAACAGTGTACGCAACACACTCACACAAGTAACTATAGAAAATAAAGGTAGTAGCGGTATAAAGGAATTTTGAGAGGGGTTTGTTGAACTGGGTGATATTACACCTGTCCGAAGCCCAGGGTAGATCACAGCGGAGGTCCATAACAGCGCAGTCTTGGACTGGGACTGAGGGGAAAGCTCACCAGACGAAACAGCAGCAAGGCGGGATGGAAGTTCAGAGTGATCCGAGGAAGGTCTCAGAATCAGGAGTTTTTATAGGGAAAGTATGACCATAGGCTAGTCTGTACTTGGGAGAGAACAATGAGGTTTGGGCGCGAGACAATGTCTCCGAAAGGTCAGAATTTAGCATGATTGAGTTAGTTCCGAATCGACAATGGAATGGCCAGTATGCAGATGCAGCGTACTTGACAGTCAAGCGTCTAGCTTGTCAAGTTGCCTGCTCGGGGCAGGGGGCTCTTTGTGTTAGCGTGCATCCTTAATGAGGTGTTTGTCTAGGGAGGTCTCCTAAAGCAAAGAGCTGGCTGAGTCTGGCCTGCCTGGGTGGAGAAAGGAATGTTCAGCAATCAGTGGCCATGCCTAGTTCTGTGCTTGTCTGGGGCCCTCGCAAACACTTGGCCGAGGGTGGCAAAATGGGGCCGAATTGTGATATCAAAACGATATCTAATATCTTCCAAAGTCAGGCTAGTAAACGGTGATAATAATTCCTTTACCATTCCACGCTGCTGCAGTGTGATCTATTCTACTCCTTTCCAGAGGAATAGCTGTGTTTGCTTGTTGCAGTAAAAACAGCAGAGAATCTGGTAGCACCTTAAAGACTAAGGCCATTTCTGCACTACACTGGTATAGCACTATTATTCCACTTTCAAAATCCTGTGGAATTCTGGGGTTTGTAGTTTACTGAGGCCAAAGAGCTCTCTGGCTGAGAAATCTGAAGGCTCCCCGTAAACTGCAAATCCCAGGATTCCACAGGATGTTGAAATTGAAATAACAGCACTATAACAGTGTAGTGTGGAAATGACCTAAAACATTTAATATGGAACAAGTTTTCATGCATACTGTCCATTCCATCAGTACTACCCCAAAACTGGAAATTTATATACACCTGCTTGTCATCTTTCCTTTCTTTTAAACAGGATATGTGATTCATTTTTGACCAAGGCCAAAAGAAGAATTCTGAAAAAAGGGCTTTGCTTGCTTGATGTGAATTCTACTAAGATTCCAAGATATATTTGTAACAACACCTGTACCATTATGCTATATATCTGGGCACTCTTTACTGCCAAACTGAAAGCCCCTATCAAAAAGAACATGCAAAATTATTTGCACACACAGACAACTCATTAATTCTGTTTCCTTTGTAATCTTAGAAGAAATAGGTGCTTCCTTTATTTCTGCAGTACCACCACCCTGTTCGCCTGTCTTCCATGTAAATATAAAAGAAGAGAAGATTTGAGTTCTGGGCCTGGAGCTCCTCATAGTGGAAGCAAATGTGCAACACACATTTTCGCATCTAAAAGCTAACCAAACCAATTGAAGAAGAGTTACAGAGGAGAATATTAGAGGTTGTAGAACTTGAAAGTACACTTAGCTCTCCAAATTCGCTTGGGTTAGGGACAGAGGACCCTCACAAAAGTGAAAAATTTGCAAATAACAAAATTTGTGTGGCTGTGGGAAGGGGGATGAGGCATGGGTGGGGAAGGTGGGCATCCGGGTCTAAGCCAGGTCAGGGAAAGGAGATGGTTGCCATGGTGGTCCTGTACTTCCTCTCTCTTGCCCATCTCCTTCCTTGGGTGTGTGTGGGGCATGGGTACAGGGTTTGTGGTGCTGAGAATTTGGGCAGGGAGCCATCCTTATCTGGCCCAGCAGAGACTGGTAGAGGAAGAGGAGGACCAGAGGTGGGTTTTTAAAGGGCTATGTAGCCTGATTGGAGCCACCAAGAGGGAAGGTTCCCCCAAAAAAGAAGCATCTGAGGTGGGAGGGCAGGGGTTGGAGAAATTTGCAAATAATCAAATCCATGAATGTCAAACCCGCAAAAGTGGAGGGCTGACTGTAATGCATTACAAAGAATATTACCTGCCATGCGTTACTTTTGGTGACAATACCATTCCTTTCGCAAAATAACATAATGACTAGTAGCATTCTTATTTTTTTAGTGTAACTAATGATCTACTTGTTATGCCTCAAACATTTGGGGGAGACAGTTTCAGCCATTTTTGAACATATAAGTGCATTTTAAAAAATTGAAAGAGCAACAATGTAGTAACATATAATGTTTAAGTGTTGAGTAACCAGTAATGACAATGAATTACTTTTTGTAAATAACATCTGAGCAATAGATTCTTTTCTTTAAAAAACAAAACAAATCCAACATTCCAAGCTCTGTCCAATGGTTGAGAGTGAAAGGAACCAGGTTTGGACAGTCATGACATTGGACCTTCTCAAAGGATTAGGTGGAAAACTCTTGGCTTATGCCTTTGCATCTGAAGTTTACCAGGCCTCAGGCCTCTAGCCATATATTATGGCTTGATAACCCTGTCTGCTTTTCCAGTCACAAAAAGTTATGAAAGTAGCAGATTTTGTCAAGCTCCTGGCCACCACACTTGGGCCATTTCTGCACTACAGTGGTATAGCACTATTATTCCACCTTCAACATCCTGTGGAATTCTGGGGTTTGTAGTTTTCTGAGGCCAAAGAGCTCTCTGGCTGAGAATTCTAAATTCCCCTCACTAAACTGCAAAGCCCACATTCAGGATGCTGAATGTGGAATAAGAGCACTAAAACAGTGTAGTGCGGAAATAGCCTTAGTGCACTGTGTTTAATTTCTTGGATGTCCCAGATCTATTTTAGGTCTTTAGTTTGCCTTCTGTTGGTTCATACAAACCTAAGAAGAGAAGCTGTTAGATCAAATGGATGGCCTGTGGAGTGAAACATCATAGTTCCTTCAATGACCAACCAAATTCCTACAAGAAATCTACTAGTACGATATGATGCTAACAGTGATTGAAGGGAAAAGTCTGAAAGCAACCATAAAGCCAAGGCAAGGTAGAGCCATGCTGAAGAACAAGGATCCTCAACTAGGGAAATTTTGCAAGGCTACAGATTTATTAAACTCTTAGGAATCTCAAGGGAAAGGAAATTAAGCATTATGAAGGGCATGCTGAACCTAACCTCAAGTAACTGGCACTTTCTACTAATAGCAATAATAATAATCTGAAACATAAGGGAAAGGTCAGCATGAATAGTTTTTACTTGGTGCTTGCTCAGTAATTTTTCGTTATGGCTTAATGTCTGCTGTTAAATGATTAGCTAATATATACTCACTATCTTGCTATGATTTGTGTTATATATTTTATGCTGCTCCTGGGTAGAGTTTCAAAATAGCTATAAATGGTAAAGTGTATGTTTGCTTCAGCACCGCATCGCTGACCTTTACTGCTAACGTCTGGACTGGCACTATGTCATTAAATAAACTGTTGCCTTCAGTTGACTAATGCCTCCATTCTTGAATCCTAAAGGGGACGGGTCTCTCCTATACATATCTTGTGCCCTAGCTAACGCTATCTGAAGGCAATAGCTTTGCCCTGCCATGTATCCACCACAATTATCAGTATGGAAGCCAGGTACATAAGAATTCAAGTGCTCTAGCACCTTTAAGAGCTGGGTCGAAGAGGGAGTTTCAACCAGAGTAGCTTCCAATGGCTGTTCCTCTTCTACGCAGTCATTACATGTCTGGGATCTCTGAACTTCCATTTTGTCTAGCCTTCTGATAACTAGCTATCTTTCGTAAAGGTGCCACTAATTTCAATCTTTAGTCTTTAATTTCAGTCTTTAGTTTTGCCCAATGGCTGTGGAAAAGGCCCAGTAAAAACAGTGACCACAATGCTAGCTCCAGGAGATACACAGTTATTCCTGCAAACTGTCATTACTAGGAACCAAGGCTGATTTAAAATGTTTTGCTGCCTAGGGCAAAGAGCAAGAGAGCACCCGCTATACTCCATCTACAGAAATGTCTGTTGTTGCTGAATCTTGGCTCTAATCCAACATCCCCTCAGCATACATAAATAGCCAGAAAACAGAGGTACATAATGCCAACACTACACAATGACTCTACAGAATACCAGCAGTGCACAACACCTGCCCATAACGGGGTGCCACTGTGCAGTGCACAATGCACCATGTGCAACTGCAACGCGCAGCCTCAATGTGCAATATGCAATGTGTGATGTACGATCACAAAGCCCAACCACAATGTGCAACACTGCTGTAAACACAACTCTGTTTCCACCAGCATCAGCAGAATATGCACATTGAGCTGCAGCAAATAATTTGCCCGACATGCACAAGGAAACCTATACCAGCATATGCCACTAACAGAATGCCAGCCCTTAAGTGCTAGTTTCTCTGAAAGTGGTACGTCCCAAACGTGGTGATACCAATTATTCAAAGACAATAAGGTGACTATTTTCTAATGTTGTTTGTTTGTTTGTTTGTTTGTTTGGCTACTGGACCTTAGTAACATGAAGGTGAGAAGATGCTTTCATAAATGAAACAGAACTGTAGATTCAGACTAGCAAGACACACTGCTTCCCATTGGGAATTCAAAGTTAAATCATATGTACCTGCTTTGCAGGGTTGTTGTAAGAAGTACTGCAAGAGTAACACATTCTAATAAGGTGCCTCTAGCTACTCTCTGTCTAGTAAAAACTATTCAAAGCCCACACATTTGGAGTTGTGGAAACTGTTCATGGAACTCATTTCCTTACCCAGGCTATTTGCATGGCAATAATATATATGAGAAGCCGACAGAAATATCTGTGCAACTCAGCTGCAGTAGCTATGGAGTGAACGAGCTGCTACTTTTAAGGGTGGGCAGGAGGAATAGATACAATCTCAGCAGTATTGCTACTTTCGATAAACTTGTTTTATTTAATTCTACAGTCTGAACATATGTTCTATCAACTCTTTGCGAGCATTGAAATTGCATTTTTCATACCAATGCAAAGGGGTGTGTGTGATTAATACAGGATGTGGGAGGTGTGCTCACAAATCCTGTTATCAGATAATGGGATTAGCACGGCATACCTCCCGAGAGCACTGCGGCTGCTTTGAAAAATTTATTTCCAAATCTACATATTCGGCTACAGTACCAGCCACATTATAGCATAACAAATAAAAGTGCTGGGATAGCAGTTTGAAGAGCTTCTATCATGATTATGTTTTTTAGCAGCAGCAACAGCAGCAGCAGCAGCAAGGAGAGACTAAAATCAGAGGCGAGACAGAGCATCCGCTCTCCAAGGGCTACTCCACATTGTCTGCAGAAGACAAGTTTGCCAATTGTCTGTGATTTCTTTACTACTGAATATCACAGTGCTGGAAAGGCGGTGATGGGGGACCACGTGTGTAGACCACAGAAACAAATGGCTGGCAGGCACCCACTGGAGAACCATGAGCAGACAACAGCTGCCCGCTTGAGAGATAGCTCAGGGGCTAAGCATCTGCTCTGTAAAAAGAAAGTCCCAGATTCAAACCTTGGTCTTTCTGGGCAAAGGATCACCGGTGGCAGACCTCTATCATTGCTGAAATAAATAAAGCGGCTTCATTTTAAAAAATGGCTCTCACCTTCAAATCTGATAAATTAATTCTAGCCCTGCCATTAGACAGAATGATCTGATTACTTTGGGTAGTAAATGTGAGGCAGGGGCACCAAGGCATTGGAGGAAGGGATATCGGCCATGTGGTCTGCTTTCCACCTGCTAAAATAACTCATTGCCTTCCATCATTCTATTATCAATGTCAGAGCTTGGAAAACATACTTTTTGAACTACATTTCCCAGAATTCCCTGGCTAGCATGGCCACTGACCATGTTGGCTGAGAGACCGTAGAGCTGTAATCCAAAATCCTAATTTTCCCAAGCCCTTGCTAATGTAAAACCAGCTTTGAAACACTGTGGTCTTCCAGATGTTGTTGGACTGCAACTTCTAGCATCTGTCACTTTGCTAATGGTGGCTTAGGATGCTGGGAGTTGCAGTCCAGCAATGTTTGGAATACCCATGGTATTCATCTGCCAGTCCCATTAGCTTTTCTACATAACACAGGTGTAACTGTGATTTAAGCATGAACTTTGAGCACTAGATATCCCTTTGTGATATCAAATAATTTGACCTTTCCATGCACCCTAGCTATGTTTGCCAAGATCCTGAGAAAAACACAGGCACAAAGGAGCAGCTGGTTAATGACGGGAATTTCAACTTCCCCTCTCTTAGGCAGACATTTCAAAGCTTTGGCTGTGGCTCAGGATCTGGCCTTTCATCTCACAAGATACCTGATTCACGCCCATAAATAAAAAGTGTTCATTGATTGACACTTGGGCTGCATGATTGATATGTTTTGATCTACTTCTAAGCCTTTTGGTGCATTTCAAAGTTAACTTAGTTCTCAGAGTTTATGACATGAATCACAGGCACAACTTTGTTATAAAAACCCCTGGTTTTGATAGTTCAGCTGAGCCGCTTTTTGAGTTTTACACCTCCTTGCTGCCAGTTTGCACAGCGAGCTCCCCAGGAAGTTTCATTGTCTTCAGCTGCTCAGGACTACAGGATCAGGTCGTATTGCTTATTCCTAAATTCATTTCTATTTTCCTATTTCTTATTTAGTTAATGGTGTGATTGTTGTCTTATTTGTTTACTTTTCAATAAAACATTAATTGGTTTACTCTGAATTTGTTTGGCTCATTGATCTGACTCTGTAGACATAGAGCAAAAGGTCCTGCTGAAGTTACCCTGCCTCTTGTAAAGCTAAAGCAGTGCTCTGAGCTGATTTCCCCAATTTTGTGTTAATATTTGGTCATTTGGGCGTACTCCTCAGGACCCCAGAGAAACAGGGTAACACAGGAGGGGGTGCCATCTTGTTTTTCTCCTCAGGTCAGAGTAAAATTCCAGGATAAAACCCAGTGCAAATTCACTATCACCCTGATATGAGAGCCATCAGCTATCCACTGCTGTCTAGAGAGCCAACTAAACCCTAATGGTACAGAATTCAAAGGCATAGCTGTGTTAATCTGGATCAGTATGCAATGGGATCTTGTAGCACCTTTGAGGCTGAGAAAAGAAATCGGTAGCATAAGCTTTCATAGACATGTCTACTTCATCAGATGTATTGAATGATGATGTAATGATAGGATGACATCACTCTATGCATTTGATGAAGCAGACTGAAGTCTACAAAAATTTATGCTACTGGTTTCTTTCTCTCAGTCCCTAACAGCACAAGTGGGCGTTTCCATAGGCACCTTGCTGTCGGCGTCGGGGCGGGGCCGGGCAGGCTAGCGTGGTCTCGAACCGGGGCTCGCCCCAGGAGCTTCAGTCAGCAGTCCAACAATAAACAAAGGCGATCCTTACAGCAGGTAAACGTAGAACCAAAAGAGAGGGTTTCCTCACCCGGATAACGTACAGTCAGCTGGCTGGCAGGGCTTCTGGACAGGAGCACAGCGAGCACGGGTCACGGCACGGACGGACGACACAGGGATTCCCGACAGTTGGTGCCCCGTGCTGAACTTGGCTTCCTTCTGGCCTTAAGTAGGCCCCTGGACTGGCGCCGGCCAATCCAGGAGCTCCTGCGCAGCTGAGAGCCCTCAGCCTGCCTCACAGCTGAGAGCAATCGGCCAGCTGGGAGCTCTCAGCCTGCAGCCGACACTCCAGCAGCCGGCGGAAACATCGGGCGGCCTCCTTGGCTTGCGGTCACTGTAGCAGCGTGGGGGGAGGCCGATAGCCTCCTCAGGATCGGGTCCCCGGGCAGGCGGTGCCTCAGAGTGGTGCCTGGGCCCCGCCCTTCCCGGGAGAACGCCCGAACGGCCTCCCCTGGTGATGGCGGCCTCGTTACCGGCCTCAGCAATGACCGGGCGGCCGTCCTCCACGGCGGGAAGCTCTGCGGCCTCCTCCTCAGTGGTGGGACCTACGGAGGCGTCCGGGCAGCCGCCCTCCGCGGCGGGACGCTCTGCAGCCTCCTCCGCGACGGCGGGGGCCTCGTCGGCGTCCGGGTGGCCGTTCCCAGCGCTGGAGGCCTCCGCCGCAACTCGCGAGGAGACCAGGGCATCCTCTGCCTTGGGAGCCGCTTCTGCGGCGGCCTCCGTGGCTCCGGAAGGGCCGGCAGAGCCGGAGCCCCTGACACTTGCCCACAATGCCTCCCTGGGAGGAAGGACCTCTGAAAACAAGGCACTAAGGTAGGAAGTGGTAGAGGGATGTGTAGGTAGGCACATCACTTCTCCCACCTCAGGAAGTAGGATCAGAGTAGTCTTCCAGATCAGAGTAGTTTTCTAGATCAAGCAGCAGGAACTCCACACACGGTGTCACAACTTTGGCAAGCCACTGCAGTGTGAAGAATAGAAATGTGGTGTGAATACAGAAGACCAGTTTGCCACATGGCTAATGTACAGATTTCTGCCTGCTGAGTGCTGCAGAACAACAGCAGATTAGTACAGATGACTGTGCCTGCTTGTATAGTATGTTACCGCAGTTTTCTAGCCCGGACTTGTGGGATACCAGATATCATTTTGATATCAATAATTTGGCCTTCTTCACCTATTCCTTCCCACGTGCTTGCGAGGCCCCCGGACAAGCATGCAAACAGGCTTGGCTGCTAATCGCTGTAATATTCCAAACAAATACAGGCAGGCCAGAAATAGCCAGACTGCTGCCTCAGGAGACCTCAAGGCAAGTACCATATTATGTATGCACACTACTTACAAAGAACTCCCCGCCCCGAGCAGGCAGCTTGACAAGCCGAATACCCAATCGTCAAGTAGTCCGCGTTTGCATACTGGCCACCCTATTGACAATTCGGACTTAACTCAATCATGCTAAATTCTGACCTTTCGGAGGTTTTGTCTCCAGCCCGAAACTCATTGTTTTCCCCAAGTACAGACTAGCCTTCAGCGGCATTATCCCCTATAAGAACCCCTGACCGAGCTTCGTTGGATCGCTCCTGACTTCCATACCAACTTGCTGCCGCTTTGCTTGGTGAGCCTTCCCCTCAGTCCCATGTACTGAGAACCTTCATATCCATGAACTCTATCTTCAGAGTACCCGGACTTCAGGACAGGTGTAGTATTACCCATACCAAAAAACCTCCTCTAAAAATCCCTCTATCCAACTCCAACCTTTATTTCTCTATTTATCTGTGTGAGTATGTTGCATACGCTTGTTTAATTGTATTTTAATAAAAACAACAATTATTATTTCACTTCTGTTTGCTCCTTAACTCAGCCTGACCCTGTAGACATTGGGTAAAAGATCTCGCTCCGGTGCCCTGCCTCTCACAGTGCCAACTTGTGCTCTTTGACTAATTTCCCCAACTTGTATAACTTGGAGAGCATTTAGGTGTCCCTCACGGGACCCCCAGAAATCAGGGTAACAAGTGGCTGCTGTTGTTCCACCCCCTGTTAATTTATTCTTTCCATTTCTATGCAGTGAAGTTCTGTCCCTCCATGCATTGCTGGAGTGACTTTCCGTTTCTTCCTGGTTCTCTGTTTAAGGAGGTAGATGTTTAAAATATTTTCACAGTCCAAAAGTTTATACTTATGGATAGTAGGGTTGCTTCAGAGAGGTAACACATCCCTCCTCCTCATTTTCTTAGAAAGAATTTTTGTTGTCTTTAAGCATATAAAAACCAGTGATGTATACTCGGACTCAAGTCAGACTTAAGTTGCTTCAATAATTCGACTCAGACTCGACTCAGCAATATTGATTCGCTGGCTTGACTCAACCTGAGACTTGTATCTTTTTGATGACTGACTTACTGCCCTTGGTTCAGTAACATAATGCATTCATCTAGAAACCCGATGACTTTGAGCAATGCTTCCATCTCTTTTTGTGTACTGGTCACATGGCAATACGTCTCAAGCCCAAAGTGTGGGCACATTTCTCAGAGGGGAATAGCAAACAGGTCAGGCAATGGGCTTGAGGCAGGCTTGAGGTCTGCTCAGCAGCCTGTCCCCACTGCATATGGGAGGAGCCTTCTAAAACTTTTTCTAAGAGCAGAAGACAAGACTTGCCCCCAAAGTGCAGGGTGCATTTCTCAGAGGGGAACAGCAAATGTGTTAGGCAACAGGCTTGAGGAGGAATGATCCTTCCTTTTAAAGCTTTTGAAGCTTCAGTAATGGGGAGTAAGAAGGATCCTATTCCCCGCTACTGAAAAATCCTCCATCTTCAGAAATGGGAAGAAAGATCCTATTCCCCACTTCCGAAGCTGCATACTCTTTTATGCCCATTGGCACAAAAGCCTCCAGCTTCAGGAAGGGGAGTAAGACGGATTCTATTCCCCACTTCCAAAGCTGCAGATAGCAAAATTGCAAATGTGAAGGGCTGACCCTACTTAAATTGTTAAAACTGACTTTCTTGGACTCTGTCCAGAAATTCTGGAATATAGGTTGGGGTATAAAGTTGGGTCCCAGACTTGAGACTCGACTTGAGACTTGACTTGAATTATCTTGCAAGGACTTGAGCCTTGAGACTTGACTTGAGACTTGGAATAAAAGAATTAAATACATCACTGATAAAAACATTGATTTTGTGTAATTTTGCGCATTAAAATCAAAGTTGATCATATATATAAGCACAAACTCACACCTCTTGTGACATAACATAGAAATGAAACTTTAGAAGTATGACCAGAGTTTATCAGTGTAACAACTGGGAAGGGGGAACTCTTAAATATTTAGCAATGGATTTTAATCTGTAGCAATGTGACCATTAAGAGGTTAAATGTAGAACAGAGGTAGGAAACCTGTAGCCATCCTTTTGGATTCCAGCTACCATCATTTCTAACCAGCTTGGCCAATAGTCAAGGATGACAGTAAGAAGCACTGAGATCCATAGATATAGGACAAGGTATGACTATTAACATACGTACATACATACATAGATAATAACATGCATTCCAGCTCTCCCCACTTGCTTCTTAAAGAAATGGGACCTGCTTACCACAAGGTGTACTCATAAAAAAAAACCCCACTCTTTGGAGTATTAGTGCACTGCTCAAAATTTCCCAGAAGAAGTATATCCTAAAATCAGACATGTTCCATCAATGCTAATCCTATACGAGGATTGGGGTAGAAGTCAGATAACCACAATATCTTTTCTATACAGTAATCACTACTTTGCATTACATTCTTAGGTAAAAGGCAGAAGTTGAAGCTTCAAGCTTTCGTAAACTTGCAGAACTGAGAGGGAGAACTGCAGCTTCAGTGAATAACAGTACTAAATCAAACAGAAAAAAAAGAAGAGAAAAGAGAAAATCACAATATCTACCATTCTTTTCTGAGGTGGAGATAAAATGGAAATCTCTCATCTACCATAACTGTTCAGCAGCTAGAGGCACAAAAGGAAATCTACCTGAATCTGCAGTCTTGCCTATTGCCTGTGAATTGCCATTTTTTCGTGAGGTTTCCATCTTACGTCAGTCTTCCAGCACAAATGCTTGTGAAGCTATGCAATGATTCGAGTAACTGTGTTTATCTGTGTGCTCATTAGTAGTGCCATACCCTGCAATGGTCATGGTTTGGCAGGAGCAGTCTCAGTTAATTCTCTGCTGCCTTTCTGAGCTGCCTTTAAAATCTCCCAGTTTCTCTCCCCTCCTCCCACTTTGCCCCTTTGTCCTCCTCTTACTTCAATTGCTGCAAACTGAGTTCAGGGTGCAAAACAGGAGGGGAAAGAGTCTTGCCCTTCCCTGTAGGCCCAGAGAAAAGCAAACTGCCACTGCCTCTTCTTCCTTAATAACCTTTGTCATCTTCGCCATACCTCGATGTTGCTTGGCTGCACATGTCTTGGTTTTCTTCTGTGAAATGTTGGAGGGTATGTAATAGGCATTGAGATTACAGCATCTGGCTGACTGCAGAGTGGTCAGCACTGATATACAAGTTGGGAGGAGGGTTAGTAGATTCTGGCAAAACGTTTGCCCGGTGTACTCCAGCAATTGTACCCAATAAAGTGAGTATGAATTTTATTTATATATTAAGAAGTATTTCTGTGAAAGCACACTAAAAATTTAGGTGCATATTTTTTTATCTTAGAAAAACAATAAAAATTTACACTGTTTCCAAATAAACAATATGTGGAATAGTAATCTAAGATCTTCACATTAAATTCTGCAGGCTGTGATTTCCAACGTAGGGCAACCCTAAGGCAAACATATCACAGGGGGTTGTGGCGGCTGAGGGTGTGACACACCGATGGTCACCCAGTGGATTTCCACGGCTAAGCAGGAAATCAAACCCTGGTGTCCAGGGCCCATAATCCAATGCTCAAGCCCCTACCCCATTCTGTCTCTCTATGGAGACAGCCAAAGTCTCTATGGCATCTCTATGGAGAGACTGCCAACGTGAGAGAGTGAAGTCCCCTTCACTCTCTCACTCCCCACTGGCACAACCGTGCAGGGAGCAGCGCAAGAGAGTGAGAGAGAGAAAGGGTTCTTTAGTCCCCTTCACTTTCTCACTCCGCACTGGCACGATGCCGCAGGAGAGCAAGAGGGAGAAGGATCTCTCCTCCCTTTCACCCTCTTACCCACTGCCAGCACTACTACCCTGGCTGCGGTGGGCAGGAGGGGGACAGGAGTGGGGGAGGCAACGATATCGCAAATAATCCAACTTGCGAATGTGAGAGGAGAACTGTTACAAATCACCGCGCGCACACAAACACACACTACCACATTTTGCACAAAAACTTATTTTGTGAAAGCTATGGTGCCTCTTTAACTTGATATACTGATGGCCTTAGCATGTCTTCCTCAGACTCAGAGATGACTAATACATACATAAAGCTGTAGAGCGATGGAGAGATGTGATTCATAACAGCCTAGAGATTTTTTTGTAGCCCTGGATACAAAATAAAAAGGATACCAAGGCCCCTTCCTACTAGCGACCATGACCTTCTTTGGCAGACTGGGGTATTCCTTTTACAGTAAGTAAGCTGCCAGAAGAAGATGTACAAGGCCCAGAGGAACAGGAGAACGATTTCATTCCAAAATTAATAGCCTCTGCCTGCCCAGCTTTGAAACAGTGCCTCCTAATACTTTGTAGTCCTTGAATTCTCTCTATTCATCTTTCCTCAGCTATGGGCCTCGGGCCAAACTGCAGTGCTTTTAGGAGAATGGTAATTAATGCTAAGGCAAAGACGTAAGCAAGCAGGAGGCGCCTTAATATAGTAGAAATGCTAACCACTTCATGACGCCTGGCATGCACTTTCAGGCCCTCCAACATTTCACAGACGTAAACTGGGACACATGCAGCTAAGCAACATCAAAGTGTGTTCAAGATGGCAAAAGTTATTGATAAGGAAGAACACACAAGTGAGGAGATGCTTCAGCAGCTTCTTTTTGCCTGAGCTTACTGAAAAGGGTGAGATTCCACCCTCTCCTCTCCCGCTTTCTGAGCTAAAATTATTTTTACAATTTTGACTCTTTTAGTACCAATGGAGATAAGCCAAGGAGGGAGGAGGAAACTGGTAGAAAGAGAGAAAAACTGGGACCTTTGAAAGGCAGCTGAAAAAGTGAGACAGCAGAAGATTAATCAGGAAAGTCCCTGCCATTTCAGGACACGTGGAAGGTATGAACTTTTGTGACATACCACTATACCTTCCACTGGTCACCTGTTGATTGGCCTTACGTTGCCCCCTTTCCTTCCTGGATCTGCTCATGTGGCTTTGAAAGAAGTCTAGAGGTACAGAGAAATTTGGGCAATGAAGCTGACCCCATCACATTTCCATCTGAGGCATGAAACGTTTCACTTGCTAAATTTCTGGGTGCCAAGGTGATGTTAAAAGCAGAGGAGCCAGTAAGTGAAAAAAGAAGGCAAACTTACTTTCCATGTTCACAGAAAGAGAATATTTGAAATTTTAAAATAATAGATGACTTATGAGAGAAGGAACAGCATTCATAAATTGGATGGATGGATGGATGGATGGATGGATGGATGGATGGATGGATTAAAATATTTTCATACCCTACCCTATATACAGTAGGTCCCCCATAACCTCAGAGGTTATGTTTAAAAGATAGCAAAAAATGCAGATAATGCCAAATGCTATATTTTGACCCCCAGGCTGGATGAGGTGGTAAGAGAAAGAATTTTGTCACCTGGCTCCTCCTGCCTGCCTGTCTGCTAGCCAGCCTGCCTGCCTTCTCAGCAGGGCTTGGTGAACAGCCCTCTCCTTGGGTGACAGATCTGGTGGGAGACCTGGCTGCTCAGAACTGTGTGCCTCTCTCAACTGAGGAAGGAATGTCTATCTCCTTCCTTAGCCAAGAGAAGCACAACCGGGCTTTCCATGCCCCTCTCAGTCAAGGAAGCAGTGTCCATTCCCTTCCCCAGTCAAGAGAAGCACACGGGAAGCCTGGCCGTGTCTTGCTGCGTGCTTCTCTTGGTTTGGTAGGGAGGAAGACAATTTCTTTGGCCAAGAGAGGCACACAGAACGCCAGCTGGGCTTCACCGTGCATCTCACTCGCCAGAGAGGAAGGATGATTCCTTCCTCAACTGAGACAGTTGCAGTGGGGGGCTGGCCATGCAAAGCAAGGACCTTGGCTGGTGGGAGAAACCATGGCCCTGGAGCAGACTGTGGGTAAGTAAAACTGTGGATACTGGTCTAAGGGAAACTGGTGACCTACTGTATACTCCCAACGTTTCACAGATGAAAACTGGGACACATACGGCTAAGGAGTATCAGAGTACGGTCAAGATGACAAACGTTATTAATGAAGAACAGTAAGCAAGCTGGGAGAGAATGCAGTAATTTGCATTTGGCTGAGCCCACTGGGTAGGGCAAGATTCCACTCCCTCCTCTCCTCCCCCCACTCCAAGTTAACTGAGTGCAAACGACTTTTCTACTTTGAGATCAATTTGCATCTGAAGTAAGCTGAGGATGAAAGGGGAAAGTGGGACAGGAAAGAGAAACTGGGACATTTTAAGAGCGAGTGAGAAAGCAGGATGACAGGATTAATTGGGACTGTTCTTGTCAAACTGGGACAGTCAGGGGATATGCCTATATTACGGGATCTCAAGGTAGTGTAAGTATAAAACCAATTTAAACAAAAGAAAACAGTTCAGAACACTTCAGAATATAAAAAATAAAATATAATACAAACAAATTAAAAAGATGTTAATTTCCCTTTGACTTCTCAGGTCCTGTGGAAGAGGTCTCTTGGTCTTCCTTTTCTGTGGTCATTTTCTATTTCTCTACATTGATTTTTATTCTATTTTTTTTTTCATTTTTTTTTTGTCCCTGCACACAGGGCATTCAGGGTTCTGGCTCTATTTCTGTCACCTCTTACCTTTGCTTCTCATCCGCTGATAACTGCTTGAAGCGTTTCATCTGTCATCCATTAAGGCTTCTCTTTCTTTTTGGCTGCAGGTAGTGTTTTTGTTTTGTTGTATTGTGCTGTGTTCTGTTTTGCATTCATCCTTGACAACAACCACAGCAGCAACAATAATAATATTATTAACAAAAACAATTACAACAACAACAACAACAACGAAGTGGGGTACAGCATAGATACAACTAAAAACAAATCATAGTTAAAATACACTAAAACACAGACCATTTAAAATACGAATGTACTATAATTAAAATATCATAATTAAAAGTACAATTAAAAATAGACTGGGTAGGCCTGCTGGAAGAGATAGATCTTTAGTACTTTTTTGAATTTGGACAGCATATTTTGCTTCAAATCTCTTCCCACAGGTCATTCCACAGTCTAGGGTTGGCCAACAAGTAGGTCCTCTGGGTGACCATTGCCAGTCTGGTCCTGGCCAGTTTAATTAACTGGCCCCCAGAGGACCTGAGTGTATGGGGTGGATTGTATGGGAGGAGGCCATCTTGCAGGTAACTTGTACCCAAATCATGTAGGATTTTGAAGGTAAGAACCAGCACTTTGGCAGCCAGTGGACTGGTTTTAATATCCCTGGGTTCAGTCCAAAGTGCTTCTGGCTCCTGGTCAATTAAGATTAATAGTGCACATCTATTTTTTACATTATCTTTAAATTGTACAGCAATGTTCTTCAGGTTGTATTTTGGCACAATGGCTGGTTTAGTGTTCTTCTTTAACTTTACTCTCATTTTTTATATTAGCAGTTCATAGTCTGGGCCACAATGTGCTCCCAGTCTTCTTTTTGCAGAAAGGATGGAGCTTCTCCATATTCTGCTTCTAGTTATGTAGTTTTATTTGACTTCTATATTGGCCATCAAGTGATGTCCAAAAATACAGTGGCCTCTTGGGTTTCTTGAAGAACATATCTGACGGCAGAACCCATACTGGCAGCTGTTGTAATCATGTACACTCAAAGCATGTGTTAAGATCTGGACTGAGAATTTTAATCACAGCATAGGCAGACAGGAGAGGAAGTATAGAACCCTTCCAACCTCATGCTTTCCCCCTGAAACAAATTATCTTCCATTGTTTGTTTTCTGTAGAGCTGGGAAATAACTCACCACAAGTAACAATATTTCTTGTCATGTTATCTTTTGTGATAAATGAGGAAATAACAGAACCATGACCACACTCTGAAGTTGCTTGGTCACATGTGTTCTGGTTTTCGTCTATGAAATGTCAACGGATATCTTTTTTTAAAAAAAAAACACCTTATGTTCACAAGTGTCACTTGATGATTGTGGCAGAAGAAATGTAAACATCAGACATAGAGGGAGGGGAGGAACATCTGAACAGCAAGCTCTGGATTTCTCCATCAAACCATATCCCTATCTCGTTCTCCATCCTCTGGTGCATTGCCCCAATTTGCACTGAGTCTTTTACTCCAAGTCTCAAGTCAAGTCTCAAGTCTCTACCTTCAAGTCTGAAGTCAAGTCTCAAATCCTTGAAGATACTTTCAAGTCAAGTCTCAAGTCAAGTCTCAAGTATGGAAGCCAACTTTATACTCCAACCAAAATTCCAGAATTATTGGATAGAGAGAAATAAATTCAGTTTTAACAATTTAGGCAGAGTCAGCTCTCCGCATTTGCAATTTTGTCATCTGCAGCTTAGGAAGTTGGAAATAAGATCCTATCTTACTCCCTGTGACTGAAGATTCAAAAAATTTAGAAGGAAGGAGCCTTCTTCTTCAAGCCCATTGCCTAACACATTTGCTGTTCCCCTCTGCGAAATGCACCCTGCACTCGGGGCGGGGGGGGGCTAGTCTTGTCTTTTGCTCTTAGGAAACATTTTAGAAGGCTCCTCCGATATGCAGCAGAGACAGACCTCAAACCTGCCTCAAGCCCATTGCCTAACCTGTTTGCTGTTCCCCTCTGAGAAATGCTCCCACACTTTGGGTTTGAGAGAGATTGTCATGTGACCAATAGGCAAAAAGAGATGGAGGTGTTGTTCAAAGTCACAAGGTTTCTGGATGAATACGTTATGTTACTGAACCAAGGGCAGCAAGTCAGTCACTAAAAATATACAAGTCTTGAGTTGAGTCGAGTCAGTGCATCATTTATGTGCAAATCAAGTCTGAGTCAAGCACTCAAGCAACTTAAATCTGACTTGAGTCCGAGTCTATCAATTCGCGTCTACATCACTGCCAATTTGCCCCATAACATTTTCACTTCCCCGAAAAGCTTGTTATTGTTGGTCAAAACAAGAAAAGTGTTTCTCTTATCATCTGTGTGTTAACAGGTACATGGTGACCACAGGACCTCTCCAGGAGGTGGCTATGACAATGTCAAAATCATGCTCTACAGAAGAGTTGGAATTATGGACTCAGAACAAATCCTGAGGTCCATCTAGAGCAAACCTCCGGACAACACAGGAACCCACTGCTAGAGTAGTCCTCTGATGTCGGCATCAAATCGCTGTTTTAAGAACTCGAGTGAAGAAGAGCCCATCACCTTTCTAGGTAGGCTGCTCCACTGTTGAACAGCTTTTGCTATCAGGAAATTCCAGAATCTCCTTTCTAGTAATTTGAACCCATTAGTTCATATCATACTCTACAGAGCAGCAGAAAACAAGCTTGCTGTATCTTCCACATGGCAACCCTTCAGTTGGAACCCCGGAAGCCCAAGTAATTTGGTTGCCACATCAGTCATTCATCTGTACAGTCTCCCACAAGATGGTGCTATCAGCTCAATCTTTTTCTTTGCTTTAAAAGTGATGAAAAGCCAAGTGGCCATATGCTTGAAGAATGCCATCACAGACACAGTCACCATGAGTAACACATCTGAAGCAGAAAACAGATGATACTCCTTTCACAGTATACATAAAATGCGCAATGCATTATCCTTGAAACTGCAAGAGCATCAGGGAGTCTGAAAATTATTGCAGCTTCCATATATTCAAAGACAAAGCTCTGTTGGCCTGTATCAGTATACAAAAGGGATCTTGCAGCATCTTTGAAACTGAGAAGTTTGCAGCATAAGCTTTGTAGATGCAGGTTATTTTATAAATGTTGGTATGTGCTTTCTTTATTTCTTGGCCTACTCTCAATGGAATTCTTGCAACTGCTGAGCACCCCTCCTCAATCATTTTTGATTACAGTAACTATCTCCCATTGAATTACAGCCTCTGAACATCATAGCACTATATTCAAAGAAGAATCTAAGCATTTTTGTGTGAGTTCTGCAAAATGATACGTTGCTCTTGGTGCTGCTCTGAAGTTTCCTTTCTTCCTTCTCTCCCTCCTCCCTTACTGGGCTGTAGCAACTAATGAGACTATCACATTTATATTTATCATATGATCACCTTCTGTTAGTGGGATCAGCACATTGTTTAGATTAGATGGTCAGCAGCAAGAAAAACATTCCATGTTCTTAAGATACCTTCTTTGCTTCAAATTGGTGCAGTCAAATTCCCAGTCCTATGGAGTTTCTACAATTGTGTGTAGGGCTCCAACATGGATTGAAAAAGTCATTTTTCTGGACTCCAGCCAACCTGGGGGGCTGTAGGGTTGTAGTTTATAAACTTTCCAAGCTGCATGAAATGTGACTCCAAAACACAAATTACAAGGGGACAGGAACAGATGTTTTATAATGGTGCATGCTATGTGTATAAAGAAAAATTATGTTCTAAATTTATCTTCCAAAAATTCTTACTTCCCAAGAGAAACATCTGCCCGGCCCCTGCTTGAAGCATTCAGATGCTGAGTTAAGTGATCTTATTTTCATATGTACATCAGTAAATTCCTCCTGGAATATTTCAAAAGGAAGCAAATTCACTTTGCATTCTAATTGCTTTGCGAGGGAAGTTTAATAGAAATGTTATGCCAATATGGTTCAGGATTAGCTCTGGAGGGTGAAGCTAGTGTAATTATAGGACCAACGTTTTGATTATGCTCTGAATAAGCCTCCTGAAGAGTCAGCATACACCGGAAAAGTGTTGTGGGAAGGAGATGACACAAACGTATTACTGTTTCAACCTTGAAAAACAGGGGCACTCTGCTGTACTTATATAACCTCTCTAAAGCAAAAGGGCTGTCACTTGATTTGTGAATTCTATCCTTGCAATGGCACAATTCTGTGATATCAGTGGGTTTATAGACATCCTGTAGATTGGGACACCGATCGCCAAAGGATATTAAGGTATAACCAAAGCCAAAGGAGGTTTCATCCAGAAGCTGTCCTGAAATCTGTAGTGTGGCTAGACCTTCTGCTGCTCTCTGGCAGAGACTTCCAAATACTTCATGAAACTACAAGTCCCAGGATTCTGTAGGATGGAGCCATGGAACTTAAAGTGGTATAACTGTGTAATGAGAAAGAGAATCCGATCTAAAATAAAACATAGCTGGTCCAAATGCTGCAATAACCAGGCTCAAACACACTGGCGAATCAAATTCTTATCTACCACCATGGTCTTGCAGCCATATCCATATTTTGGTCTTCAACAATGTAAAGTCTGCTTTCTTAGTCTGTCACCATGGGTAACAACCACCCAAGCTTTTCCTTCATCCCTGATTTCATTCCCCTCTAAGACAGCTTTTCCTTTCTCTAACAACAACAACAGCTGCATACAGCCAGCTGCCTGCCCCCAAGGATATGCAGTCTACAGAGGGTTGATGGGATATAGGCAAAAGGAAGGCCAGCCTTGATACAGGAACAGAGGAGAAAGGAATTATATGTATGGCTGCCAAATTTCAGGGACTGACCCTGAGTCTCCAGTTTTCATGGGTGCAGACATGGGTGCAGATTCTCTGGATTTGGTGGGCTACAAATCACCTAGTAGAGTAGCATCTTGCTAAAATTTCCAAGGCTTAATTGATTTGTTACTCCAACTTAAAAAGGTTCTCCAGGGGGGCAATGTATTGACTTAGTTTCTTTCCTCCCAGTCCTTGTGAAGGCAGGGCTCACCCTCTGCTCTGCTTTCACCTTCTGGCTAGACACAAGTAGGTTAGATTAAAAGCCTTATTGCACGAAAAGCTCCTCTCTCACTACAACTGTGTTGTCTGTAAAAATGCTATTTAATTAGGATTGCTCTCTTTCTCTGTGCACCTTCAGAACCATTCCGGGATTACAGCCCCCACTTGCACTAAAACTGTATCACACACAGCATTTTGGACTGCTCATCCATTACCTCCCCCAAGACATTATTCCTGCCTCTTTTTATTATTTGGCGCACGCACACGCACGCACACACACACACACACACAGAGAGATGCCACACACACATACAAATATAAATGAAAACAGCCTTATCTTTAAAAAGGTCCTTTTTTCCCAGAGGTGGAGGGAGAATCATGATTGACAATAGATCAGAATTTCCAGACTTAACTAACCACTTGCAGAGGAAAGTGAACAGCCACTAATCTATTTATCTGATCTAACCCTGGCTTTCACGTGGCAGAGATTAGTATGTCTGAAGAAAGAAACAGCAAATAAGAGGAAGAGGGTTAACAAGATAAATGCTTTTTTTAAAAAAAAAACTGTAGGCCTTTCCTCTTATGTTTCCAGGAGAGTTGTGTGTGTGTGAAATTGAGAGAGAGAAAAAGAGACAAAGAGAATGAGAACCTCAGTGCACCATGGCATTGAAGCAATAGATTGCAAAAGGGTGCTGTATCTCCCCATGATGTATAGTTTTCCCACCCAAAGCATGCCCACTGACCACCCAAAATCAGAATAAAAGCACAGTTGAGCTTTCACATAGGAAACCATGGTGCGACAGAAGCAGGAAAGGAAGTCAATAACGGATTTTTTTGTGTTAGTAAAAAGAATCACTTTTAAAACGGTCTCCCACAGGACAACAACAGAAGAGCAACAACGTTATGTGGGAAGCACTAACAGAAGGCTCTGTTATCCTGATGCAATTGCAAGTTACCTGCCTTGTGTGATAAGGCCGTAAATGTTCCTTGTCCTGTCTCCCCAAGCAGGTGAACAACTGTAGTTGGTACTTAATGCATAATGCTTAATAACACCACTGGGGGCATTGCTAGGTCTCTACTTTTGGCTCTGAAAACTCAGGGCTTGAGTCAATCCTGAGTTGGCATCCCCTGTGATATACCACTATACCACCCTAAACACACTTACTCTCATTTGATAGGGTCAGAACTGGTTGACATAGACATGGAAGACCACCAGGGAATGCCTTCAAGGACGGTTGGGAAAAGGTTATTCCAAAGGCCCTAAAGAATGATTGCTGCCAGTCTGTGCTGACTATACTATAGCTGGTGGACCAGTTGTTACCCTAAGACCATTTCCGCATGAGACTGTTATAGTGCTATGATTCCACTTTCAACCTCCTATGGAATCCTGGAGTTTGCAGTTTCGGGAGGGGTGGGCCGGAAACACAAAAATAGTAGCCACTGGTGAAGGACTGAAGGAAGTGAACTGTATATGAAATGGGAGCTGATCTACACATTCGGGAAGAAACTATGGTTCCTCCTTCCTGAAAATATGCCACTTCCAAAACCAGGTGAAAATAAATATGACCAAATATTACCTGATTTTTTTTTTTAAAAAAAACCCTTTCCATTAAGAGCCAGTCTCTCAAAATCATAGATTCAAATTTGCTGATAACACCAAATGATTAGGGTGCTAGATTCAAAAATGAGCTGTGAAGAGCTCCAGAAGGAAATCTTCCCCAAAGGATCAGTGGACAACAGCAAACACAGTTCAGTGTATATAACTGTTGTCGGGAGATAGATTTACAGCACCTAGCACAAAATCCTCCCTGGAACTGCTGTGCTCTGAACAAAACGTGTCCCAGAGGCAAGCATTAAACATACAGCAGAATATCAAAACAGCAACAAGTGTGAGCAGCAACAGAGTGTAACTTACAGCATCAGCTCTGACCCCACTCTACCCACTGGTTAGTAACTCTAACACACAGAGTTGTCATCCAAAAATAACTGGAGGCTTTTAATCTTCAAGTTCCAATATATACACATCTGTACAATCAGGATACGCAGATCCTCAGTCATAGGTTCAGCTTCACAGACACATCAGACAGAAGTTCGGTGTTATAGAGTCAGCGAGAGTCAGAGAAAAAACCAGTCTGAACTCCCCTCTTTTATACACACCTGCTGATAGATCATTAGCTAGGGACAATGGCTGATGCAACCCCTTGCCATGATTTCACATTACCATGATTCAGCCTTACTGTCCCCTAGGGATTACATCATGACTTGCCAAGTCATTCCCCAGGTGTATCCCACATGCTCATCAAAAGTATTTTCAGCTGGGTCAAATGTCACAGCATTTCTATCCAACAACTGTAACATTATCAACATAGTAGCGGAGGAAACATATACACTGAAGGGCCTGAGTTTGCAGTAAGGGACCAAGAAACGGATCTTGGAATCCTAATGTTGATAATGCATTCCTCACTGTTGGCTATTCTAGTGAGGGCTGCTGGGGCTTGCAGTCCACCATCATCTGCAAGTGATTCCCTCTGCTGGCCCAAATCCAGTTTAATCCCAACTAGAGTAGACATTAAATCCACATCTGTTGACTTACAAATTCTACATTGACTCAGTGGATTCCGTCTGGCACCAAGAGACTTGGGCCATGAAACATAAGGCTATCAAAGCTACACCCTCCAACTGTGCCAATTCAGCAGGGAGAATCCCAATTAATCTTCTGTCATCCCACTTTTTCAGCTGCTTTTAAAATGTCCAAGTTTCTCTCTTCTTCTCTGACTTTCCTATTTTGTCCTTGTCTGAGTTCAATTGCTGCAAACAGTCAAAGTGTAAAAGTAATTTGTACTTAATTAACTTAGAACAGTGGTTCTCAACCTTCCTAATGCCGCAACCCTTTAATGCAGTTCCTCATGTTGTGGTGACACCCAACCATAAAATTATTTATTTATTATTTACAATGCCTCCCCACCTCCGGGAAAGGCCACCTCACCAGCCAGGAACGGCGGGAGCGGGCAGGGAGGGAAAGAGGAGCCACACGTCTCCCCCTGGAAAAAACTCCAAGAACTCCCTCTGGGCTCTGCTTCTGCTTCGCTCTCGTTTCCACTGTGGGGGGCAGTATGGGAAAAGTTTCCAGAGTGTTGACCCTGGCCGAGGGGGGAGGAGGAATCCCAGCGCCTTTGTCTTTTTCACCGGGTGCAGCTCGCCCCCCCCCCGGAAAAGCATTGCCTTGTGGCCCCCCGGCCCTTCCGCAGCGCTTCCCTCTGTGGCAAGTGAGGCAGGGGCCGTGGCAAGGAGGGGGCCTGCCCCCCATGCTGCCGCTGCCCCCCCAAGCTGGCCCATCAGACGGGAGGTAGCGGAGAAGGGGAGCGATTTCAGTCCCTTCTGAACAGGGGGCAGGAGGACGCGAGCACATGGCTTGCGCTTGCACACCACCACTCCTGGCCCTTTTCCGCACATTACCTTATCACGGAGATGGGGGGGTGCCGTTCAAGCAAGCTGGTTCTTGCGCGAGGCGCTCTCTTCGCTGCTCCTTCATCCTGCAGCTGGCTTCCTGGTCATGCGACCACCCCGCCCCTTCCTCCCCCAGCGCAGCCTACAGCTCCCAGGTTGCACTGTGGAAGGAAGGAAGGAGCGGTCGTGCAACCAGGAAGCCAGCTGCAGAACGAAGGAGCAGCGAAGAGAGGGCACCCCCCACCTCCGCAATAAGGTAATGTGTGGAAAAGGCCCAGGCGTGGTGGTGTGCAAGCGCGAGCCATGCGCTCGCGTCCTCCTGCCCCCTTTGGCGGGAGCATGTGCAGCTGCACACACTCCCACCAAAGGGGGGAGGAGGACGCGAGCGCGTGGCTCGCGGTTGCACACCACCACCGACGAGGGAATGGAGCCTAAGACCATCGGAAATACGTATTTTCTGATGGTCTTAGGTGACCCCTGTGAAAGGGTCGTTCGACCCCCAAAGGGGTCGCGACCCACAGGTTGAGAACTGCTGACTTAGCAGGAGGAAGTGGAGAGGAGGGGTGGAATCTTGCCCTTCCAAATAGGCTCAAGTAAAAGCAAACTGCTGCAGCTTATCCTAGCTTGGGTGTTTTTCCTCACTCTGATGTTGCTGGGCCATGTGTGTCCCAGTTTTCATCTATGAAATGCTGGAGGTACTCAATAGCTATGTTCCCCCTCAAGAATAGAGGCAATGTGCTTAACTGAATAGCAACAGAAAGATTTCACTGCCTTCATGTTCTGCTTATGGGATTCCTGTATGCATCTGGCTGGTCACTTTGGGAAACAGGACACCAGACCAGATAAGGTTTTGGTGTGATGTAGCTGGGTTCTTCTTACATTCTTAGGCTTAAATCCAATAACTTGTCCCAACCAGAGCAGACCTGTTGAATCACTTTCCTAAGCATAAATCAACATTTGTGTAATTCACATTGAGTCAGTGGGTCTATTCTAGCTGAAAGCAAAAAACAGCAAAGTTTTCACAGTGGGAGAGATGGCACTAAATTAATTCCAGCAATAGCAATTAGCCTCCTGCTCATAGTTACTGAAACCATAAAATGTGCATCTTAGAACAGAATGCAGCTTAGAAGTTTTGTGGCTCAAATGCCAGAACCTTCTCTTCATGTAAGTCAACTTACCCAAATGAAAACATAGGTGAAGCTATATATGCTTCACTGCTTGACTGCTTTGCTTTGTTTCCACAGTCTCAGATTTTAACTTGAGGAACCATGGGCTCACCTCCAGAGAAATCCGACATTACCTCCATAGGTGCGTACAGAGGCTTTTCATTTCTCAGCTCTGGTGGAAGCCTCTTAAAAAAGACCTCCCCAAACAACTGGGGGAACAACAAGAGGCTGTCACCCAGTGGCAAATAGAATCACAGACTCACAGAATCATAGAGTTGGAAGATATCACATGGGTCATTAAGTCCAGCCCCGTACCATGCAAGGATACAGCATCAAAGCATTCCCAACAGATGGCCATCCAGCCTGTGTTTAAAAACCTCCGGAGAAGGAGACTCCACCCCTGCGGCAGCGTATTCCACTGTTGCACTACTCTTACTGTCAGAAAGTTCTTCCTAATGTTTAGACGGAATCTCTTTTCTTGAAGTTGGAAGCCACTGCTCTGTGTCCTAATCTCTGGAGCAGCAGAAAACAGGCTTGCTCCATCCTCTGTATGACATCCCATAGCTATCATGTCACCTTTTAACCTTCTGTTCTCCAGGCTAAACATCCCCAGCTCCCTAAGTTGTTCCTCATAGGGATTCCAGGCCTTCCACCATTTTGGTCACTGTCCTCTGGACATATTCTCTTACTGGTCTACACACACCCCAGATTCAATATGGTTCAATTGGAAAAATATTTAATTGGTAAAACATATTAATTGGTATGGATAAAAAATTGACCCTCACATAAATGTAAGGCCAAGCTTGGCAGAAGAAAAACACTGGCTGAACATGTGCACTGCAAAGTAGGTCAGAGATTCCCTCTAGGCATAGCCAGGACATTGCCAGGACATTGCCAGGTAATTCCTGAGATAATAGGCTTAAACTAAGCTGTAACAGCTCCACTATCAGACAATAGTGATAAGAAGTTCCCACCAGACTCCTGATTGTTTCAACTCTTGTTCTCATTGATCTAGGCACTTTCCTCATTGTCCCCACACCTGTCCATCATTACAGAGCTATCACAACAGCTATTAATTTTTTGTCATCTTACACTAAGATCATTAACACAGTCCAGATCTCATTGCCCATTCTGCAACCTCCATTGTTCACTCAACCAGAGAACCATTTATACCCATGCGCCCCAGGTAGAAATCTAATATATAAAAGTCAAAGTTTGAGTTTGTCTGTGTCAGGTGAAGACCTGACCTCATATGATTGGCTGTGTCAGGCGAAGACCTCATATGATTGTCTGCCTAAGAAGATTCTATGGAATCCTGGGGTTTGCAGTTTAGGGAGGGGCCTTTAGAATTCTCAGCCACAGAGCTCTTTGTCCTCAGTAGACTACAAGCCCCAGAATTCCACAGGACGTTGAAAGTGGAATAATAGCACTATAACAGTATAGTGTAGAAATGACCTAATGTTTGTCAGTATCCTTCCTGAACAGCGTAGTGCCCAAATTGGACTCAGTATTCCAGGCAGGGTTTGACCAAAGAGTCAAATATCTACAACTAAGGACAAAAAATATAGAGGGGTAGCCATGTTTGCCATATAGCAAAATACAACAAAATCCAAAATTTCAAGAGAAGTTATTTTTCTGTTGCTAATGGGAGTTGAAATTTTATTACCTGTCTTTTATTGCCTTTGTTTCTAGTCCTCACATGCCCAATAAGGGGAGTGGCCTCTGCCTCCATTGAAATCCCTCAGTACTAGGGATGGGAAGAATCCAGAATTTTCTGAATCTGAATCCGGATCCAAATCCCTGGAAGGTTCTGGGAATCCACAAATCTCATGAATATCGAATCTTTCAAATCCTTTTTTTAAAAAGAGTTTAAAAAGCAAGGGAAAGAAGGATAATCTTGGGCAAGGCACACTCTCGCAGCCTTAGCAAGAGCCTAGGCAAAGGCAAGCCTCCTTCTCAAGAAATGTAGAAATGTGGCCAAGACAATTGTCATAGTTTTGCCTCAGGATCTCCCCAGATTGAAAATGACATGAAGGCCCTTTCTACATAGGCAGGAAAATGTGGATTAATCCCACATTTTCCTGCCTGTGTAAACAGGGCCACATACTACAGTAGAGAGATAATCCAGGTCAAAACTGGATTTTCTTTGCATAGCTCCTTCTGGCATCCTGGGGTTTGTAGTTTGATGATGCACCAGTATACTTTGGCAGAGAAGGTTGTGACACCTTGTAAAATCCCAGAATTGTGTCTGAAAGAGGTTTGCAAAGGAGCTATGCAAAGGAATGTTTGAGCTGTCCTTGAAATCTCAAGCCTCTAGCTTCCAGTCAAGTCCTGAACTTAAATATGAAATGTTCAATTTAAATAGCTTAGAATACAAGCCCAAATATACTTTCCAAAATTGTTAACCTCACCTACTTACTATCTTCCCTTGTATGTATGCTCTCCCAGGTTTTCAGACATCCCGGTCTCCCAGGTTTTCAGGCATCCTGGTCGCTTTGGTTTTCAGGCGTCCCAGTCTCCCTGGATTTCAGGAGTCCCCGTCTCCCTGGATTTCAGGCGTCCCGGTCTCCAACAATCTATTTAGTTGGCAGATTCAAAAGATTCAGTTTGCCTATTTTGGTACAGAGATTCAGATTCGGGAATCTCGAATCCTTACCCAGGATTTAAGGATTTGAGGATTCGAGGATTCGGTTGGCCCATCCCTACTCAGTACCATCTTAACAGATAGCATCTCAGATAGAATGTAGGCCTGTGACTCTAGCATCATCACCATTTATCTCCTGTATGATTTTAAATGCCTTTATCTGATGAAGAAGCCAGTAAAGCTTTGAAACCTTACATAATATATTTCATGCTTTGTGGTTGGCGTCAAAAATGTATTGCTGTTCCTGGATCTATAACTAAGAAATCCAAAGCACAAAACTACATAGAAATCTGCAACAGAAAGACTTGCTTATTTCCTTAAAAATTTTCCCTCCATCTGTGTAGATTCCTGGCCCACTGAACAATTTAGTGTCAGAAACAAGGGCCAAGACCCTATCTGACATTGGTGGAGCATAATGCTCCACCAGAGTATTTACCCTGGAGATATTAATAAGCTGAAAACATCATTTTATTTTACAATGCTAAATAGTCTGGCATACACACTCAAAATATGCCAGCACACAGGTAGTTAAACTGATCTTATATAGAATATCTACCAAATCCTGAAGTCACAGCAACTGAGTTATGACAGGTTATGGGAGTCATATAACCTCACCAATAATGAGCAAACACTGTTTCCTTTGTATCTCATATTGGTGCTCTCGAATTGGCAGTATGAAAAGAGGGAGACTGTGGCCCTTTTCGCATGGTATTTGCCATGCGAAAGGGCCTCCAGAACATTGCGTGATTGTGAGGAGCATTTCAGACGACGTTCTCGCAATCATGTGACGCTGCCAGGGCCAGCAGGCACCGATCGCACACTATTTCATTTTTGGCTTGTAGCCGAAAATGGTGCACAATCGCGCATCACTTACCTTGTATGCGGCGCTCCGGAGCCGTGGCCCTCCCCTAGTGCAGCCCAGGAAGATACCTGGCTGCACTGCGGAAGGAAGAGGCGGAGCCCTGTGGAGCCGGAGCAGCGGGGACGTGAGAGCCTCTCGCAAGTGGCTGCTTGCGTGATCCCCACACCCCCACACTGAACAAAGGTAAGGTGCAGAAAGGACCTGCATCACAGATGGATAGACTCAATCACAGAGGACACATCCCTGAATCTGTAAGACCTGAGCAGGACCATTGATGACAGAGTGACGTGGAGCTGTCTCAACCGTAGGGTTGCCATAAGTTGAAGTCAACTTGATGGCAGTTATCAACGACAATAATTGTAACATGAGCCCTGTATCTAAACACCTCCTCAATAAAGCTACAGAAGATACAGAAAGGTTTTTTAAAAACAAACAAACAAACCTCAGTGTAGGATCTCAGTGTCATACAGGAGCAGAAACTGGTTCTTCAAGAAAACCAGGTGAGCGAAGACCAATACCAGCGAGGAGAAAAAAATCAGAAAATGATATACCTGATGGAGATCTCCAAGATTCCTGCCAACGTGGAACGCATATTGCTTAGACTGACGGAAGAGTGTAACAGGTGGTGTGTAACAGGACTGAGACTTCATTAAATATTAGTGAGCTAATTCACACTGTCTCCTTGGCTTACATAGCCAGGTAATAACTTCTCCTCTCAAGTTTAAATAACACTAAGGTCATGAACCAAAGTGAGGTGGGGAGAGAAGTTCAAAGCAAAGGTTGACACCTTCTTTATCATGTTTTCAGCTGGAGAGATGCCACAACCAGATCAGAACAAGACATTTTAAAGTAATAGTTGTGTGTCTAAATGGAAACCCAGTCCTGCCTTTCAGGTACCAAGTGAGGACAAAGGAATGTGTACAATGTAGTCACTGAACCACAAGATTCCCACCCCTGTTTTAAAGTCTTCTTCCAGTTACCTGCTAACTAAAAATAAAAATAATCCCCAAATAAATAAATAAATAAATAAATAAATAAATAAATAAATAAATACTGCAATTCCAAATCAGCTGAGGTTTTAAAAACCAGTTTATTAAGAGCTTTAGGGATTTTTCTTCTTGTTAATTCAGATATTTTCTGGTGATGGGCAGGATAATAAAAATTACAAAGATAATTCATGTGTCTAAGTGTATTCACAATTCTGTAATGATGTCTTCTCCTTTAAAAAGAAAAAATCACTTTCAACACAATTTGACCCCCCAGTTTCCGTGTACTCAAAAAGCTTCCAGCAGTGAACCTTGTTTGAATGGGAGAACGGACACTCAGAAATAATTTCCTTTAAAATGTTTTGCATCAAGAGTGTATCAGAACTGGCTCAGAAATAACAATCATTAATATGTTTGATTGTGATGTCTCCTTTTTTGGCTCTGTTCATAATGTAAGTAAATTTACCAAGATATACAAGCAACTTACATGTTACTGAAATGTGCAGACAATACTTGGTCTAAGGTTTTTATCCTCAGACTTCTGGATTCCTCCTATATACTTTTCTTGCATGAAGGAAAGCATGCCTCTATAAAAGTAAAGGCACACTTAATTCTTACATTCTAAAAGATTTGCACAGGAATAAGAGGAACCAGATTACATGAATATATGAGGCTGGCATATATAGGCCATTTCCGCATGGTGGTCGCTAAAATGTAGTAGCTACGGGTTGTATTTGTTTCAGAGGCTGAGATTCCACACAACACAGCAATCCAGTAGCCATCCCGTCTAAAAGCAGTAGCTAAGACACATTACTTGAACTATGGAAAAAATCCGTTTTGCACCACCTCTTCCACATATATCCCTTATGCTGCCTCAATGTGGAAATGTTAAAAGCGCTTCACTGTGCATTAAGAAAATGGCAGTGCCAACAGGAGACAGAGCTGGCAGGGTGGGGCAAAATGCGGAAGAGACACTCCGCTTCAATTCGCATTAATACTGAGAGGTGTGGAACACGGTGTCACTGCTGCATTTCAAGAGAATCTGCCTTAACTACAGAAAAGATCCATTTATGGCGTCTTGTGCAGAAAGGGCCATAGTGCCTGGTTTCCCGAGGCTGGGACTGGACAATTATGGCTCTCTATATTTTTTTGGACTAGAACTCCGATAATCTATCACCAATGGCTAGGCCTGGTGAAAACCATACTTTTTAAGAAATCTAAGGGGTCCCAGTTTTCCAAGCTTGTTCTAGCTAGATAGTCTTAATACAAGAGCTCTACAAGAGCCCAACAGAGTTTCAGGCAAAAGCTTTTCCCAGTCCTGCTCTGTGAAATGCCACAGTGAACATGGGAACATCATGGTTATCATGTTTATTGGTAGGCTACCTTTCCAAATTATGGTGCACAAAGCAGCTCAGAAAAGATCCAATGAGAGACGTACAGCTGTTCAAAAATAATAGACATAATTTAACCATTGTATCAACAGGTATATATTTAATAAAAATGTCAAACTATACAACAGAGAAAAACAACTGCCAGAGGCTGGGGGCTGCACTCATGTGTTGGAGGGTTATGTGCACACACCACCACCACCACCCATTTGGAAGGAAAGACTCAAAATGCCCCCCTCTCACCAATTCAAACTCCAAAAAAATTATAGGACTCTTAAAGGAAGGCTGTTTAAGGAATCTCCAAAAGATAAAGCATTTACTGAGACACGAGTCAGTTCACACTGTATAATTTTGCCCCCCCCGTTCTATTTCTGTTCCAAATTTTGTGGCTCAGATCCATTCCTGAGTCTCAACCAGAGCAGACCAATAAAACTTGGTAGGTCACCATTTAGAGAAGCCCATTCATTTCATTGGGTCTAGTGTAGTTGTGATTAACAATTGGATTGAGGCTTGTATCTTCAGGGGATGCACACTTTGGTAGGATAGGTCTCAACATAAGCCTTCTGTTGTTCCTCTTCCTCACTTCTGTACATTCGAAGAAGTCAAAACACTTTATGAATCCTTACTAGCCAAACTATCCATCGTTATCCTATCTCTAAAACCATAAGAGATCAGGTAAGGCTTGATATGGGGAAAACTCAGCAAAGAATAATATATGTCCCTGGAGATGACTTCACACTTTCTAGTGTTTTGTTTATCCAGAGATGTTTTCCCACTGAGCATTCTGGTTGGAATCAGTTACTTTCATGTCATTCCTGGTTACTGAGCAATTCTAGCAAAAGTTTGGACTAATTCCAGGAATATTGTGTGTGTGTGTGCGTGCGCGCGTGTGCGTGTGTGTGAAGAGTTGGAACTGGGCTGTAGCTATAGCTACAATGTCAGGATGCATGGCTCCTGTCATAAGTATTTGCTAGATGTGTATTAGAATATGTATTAGAATATGTATTAGAAGTTTGTGGAGCGCAAGTTATCCAGGACATGACATACAGGGATGTGGCAAAATGAGGACATTGCACTGCCAGTAAGAATTTTGCCCCATGAAATTTTTCTTCACTGCCTACATTTCTAGCATTGCAGTATTACAGCATTTGGAATTACAGTTTAGACATCCAAAGAAAAAGGACAACCAAAGTGACCAAGGAAATGAGAACAAAGCAAATAGAAAAGTTCTAGACAGGAACAATTTTTCATGTTTCACTCTCTGTAGGGCTATCAGTTCGTGGACTGAAGGAAAGTTTTCATTTGGGGGAAGAATTCTTATTTGCTCTAATTTTTTCTCCCACTTCCCCAGCTATTTCCCTGGTTATACTCTATGAAGGAGAACAGGCACCTGACTTTTTACAGATGGTTGCGGGAAATATGTTGCAGTATATACTCAATCTTAACTTCAGCCATGAATAAAGTGAGGGAGAGGGGAAGACGTGCAACTCATGGAACATATGCTGAGGCATCTTTGCAAACCTTCATCATTTTAATTCCAATTATTTCCACCTTTAGCTCTGGCTATAACCATAGCTGGAATCTGGATTTCTATAGGTTTTGATAGAGATAATGTGGAAACAGCTCAATGGGAAAAAGGTTTGTCACCTCTGGGAGGAGAAATAAGGAGTTTAGTGAAAGTTTTCAGTGGAAAGGTGCACTTTAAAAAGGATTTGAAAGCAGAAAGGTGACATTGTAGATGTCTTGTGAGTGTGAGTTCTAGGACTACAAGAGAGAAGGAATCAAGTTATTCAAGGAGATATTTGGGAAGACAGGATTGGTAAGAGTTGGAGAAGATGGCATGGATGAGGGTGACCAGAACAGTGGTATAAAAACAATTCTAACACGCCTAGCAAATCAATTTTTAAAAAATGTAATTGACCAAAAAGGCATCCACATTAATTGGAAAATACTTTGGTTTTTTTTAAAAGAAACTTATTTGTTTTTAATGGGCTAAATCCAAAGTAAGCCCCAACTACAGCTGATCCATTGAAGTGAACAGGACTTGCTAGTCGCTACTTACATAAGTCCCATTGATTACAATGTCTCTATTCTAGTTGGGACTAATACTGCTTTGAGCCCAGCATAAGTATTTCTAAAAACAGCAGGCAAAACCTTAAAAGATGCATAACTGGCCCTCCTCTCCTTCTCTCCAGAGAGAAGACCTCTCCTATGGTGGTCTTGCCTTTAGATGGAAACACCCACCATCTAAAAACAAAATATTTCTCCCACTGCAAAACAATCACTTTAAGTTATGGCCAAATTCCTGCCTATTAAATCAGTGAATAAAATCATGGAATTCATTGATTAATGGACTAAGACTCCTTGTAATCGGATGACAGCATTAAGGCTGCAGGATTAGCCCCTTTCTTCTCCTCCTCATCAAATCTAATTAACTCTATGCTATCCTTCCTTTCTATTTTTAGCCTCCCCTGACCTAGCTACATTGTTGTTTGGTGCAGCAGAGCACTTTGATAAAAGTAATTCAATCAGATGCACAATTACACAGTGTAATCCATAAAGTAACATCATAAGCCAGAGGCCAAGAGCAGGTTGTGAGACAGATCGGTACTTTGGAAGACAGGTTCTTAATCTGTTTAAAATGAGTGCAGACAATTTTGAAGATTTTTATGGGTGCAGAAGCTGATATTATGGCAACCTGGCTTTCTTTGTCACTTTAGGCTGTTTTCTGCATTGTGGTATTTGAAATGCAGAACAGGGCAGTGGAAGGGCCAGATGGGGGAGTGGAAAGAGACAAGGGAGGAAGCATCTGCCTGCCGAGAAAGGTGCCAGTTCAAAAATAGTTCCTCCTTAGCTAACACATCTGATCTCCAAGTGCCCTATCAGTTTGCCGTTGCTGACAAAAGCAAGTTTGCTATTTTGGGCATTGCAGAGCCAACCTTAGGTCCAGGAGAATGAGATGCAGCCCAGTTCTGAGTTCAGCACAAGTCTCAGGAATGCAAACTAGATTTTCATGGAGAGCATCTCTTACCATAGGAGAGGCAGAATTTCAACCACAGTTTCATTTGAGTCCAGGTTCATCATCAGAACTGTATTTGCCACCCAGGTTTTTTTCCCTTCATTTTGCTGAGGCTCCACACCGAGCAGGTGTGACCTGGTTAAATGCATTAACAATCACCACTATTTTAAAATAGTTACTATTATTTGCTATTCAAAGGCCATTCCTGGCCGGCCCCTCCCGAAACTGCAAACCCCAGGATTCCATAGGATGTTGAAAGTGGAATAATTACACTATAAGATAGTAATGCGGAAATGGCCAAAGAGAAGGTACCCACAAACAGGCTCATCAAAGCTAAAAGATAGCACGTGGGGAAGGAAGGATAAGAATGAAGGTAAGGAAGCTGATTTTAAAAACAGCAATCATGCTTATTAGCAGGGTTCAGAGATGGCTGGTGGTTGCCGTATTGGCAGGGCAGTGCCTGTACTGGGTTTTATTTCAAACATTGCAGGAGCAATCCAAGGTGTCAAGCCTATTTGGAGATTGGAGTTCAGCACCCTGGATAGCTCTTCTAAAGTTCAATCTAAAGCTTGTAGTGGATGCTCTGTCCTACTGAAGTTGAAGCCACCAGCAGTCACCGACAAGATTGCAAAGGTTTGACTGTAGGAACCTGATTCATTCTGTGCAAGGCTGTAGGTCCATCTTGCTCAGTGTCATCTACTCTGGGCGTCAGCTCAGATCGTCTGAGCTTCCAATACAGGTCTTTCCCCAGGCCAATTGAAGATGCTGGAGATTTCTGCTCAGAAAGCATATGCCATACCGCTTAATAACATAGCCCCTCCTGTGACTCAGAGTCTGAGATACAAAGGGTGGAACCAATTAGTCTTAAAGGTTTTGTCATATTTCGGTTTTTTTCTCCCCCTCTCTTCATTTCCCCCCCCTTCTCTCCCCCTCTATGATGCAAGAGACTAACATGGTTAGTTCTTTGAAAACTTCATTAGGAATTTTGTTGGACTTTGATCCACCATGGTCGACTTTAAGAAGCATACTTCCTGGCTTGCATGGATCATGTCTCGTATTTAAAATATCATTCATTCTGTTTCTTCCCCCCATAAGTCCACTACAAAGGTGAAGATGGAGGTAATACATGAAAGCTAGAAGAATCCCAGGGACTCACATGAGCAGAGAAGGCTGTTCCCACTCGCTCACAATTGTGAGAGTTAGGCAATGCCCTCTCGCAAGAAATGATTGCTGGTGACATTCATATCAGCAGGAAAGTAGATCTGCTTTAGAGTTCTCCTGCTTTAAAGGAGCTATCCAAGGTACTGAACTTATTTTGGAGGACAGCATTCAGCACCTTGGAAAGCTCTGTTAAAATCCAAAGTAAAATCTGGAGCAAATTCACCACCACACTGATATGGTAGCCACAACTCTCTACTACTGAGAGACCTAACTCTGCTTGGGGGCTCTCATTGCTAAACCTTATCCAACGCTTATGGGGAGGGAGGAAATACCAATGCCTACAGCCTAATTTATTAGTAGCACCCATTTACTCATTTGGTTTACTCAGGTATATATTTTTTTCAAACAAATATCAAGTCTGATTGGGAGGCTACCTTGGAGGTATATTTTTAGTATTTTGGGGTGCAAGTCAGGTGGAAGTGAACAAATACTATCCTCTTTTCACATGGCAAATACATTGTTCAGGTTTAGATTTTGTTTCTTTAAAAAACTGACCTGTCTGTGCTAATGCCTATCAAGTGGAGGTCCTGTCTGAGCGATTGTACTACCAGGGGAAGGCCGGGGATGGTAGCCTGAAAGCAACTGAATTCTCCATTGTGCCTAATAGGGTAAGAATAAAATGTCAGTTGATAAAACTGGGACAACGTAAAGGGAATGAATGATTATGTCCTTAATTTGGTACAGCTCTTGACATAAACAGGGCAGAGATTTCTGCAGCCAGAATCTTCTCCTTGTATTTAAACTTGTTTTTCCACTGTCTCCCATTTCCCCTGTTATTTTCCCTTGTTACTTAAATAAAGAGGACAATTAAACAAGGGCTTCCGCGATTTTAGTATTGGCATAACAGTCTTTGAAAGCTGATGGGCAACAGTATATGAAATTTGACAGCATTTTCCAGTTCACACACAATGGCACGCATAATTTTACACTTGGCAGTTCAAAAGATTTACTGCTAACAACAAAACAGCAGGAAGAAGACAGCAAACCAGAGATACAGAAATTTGGAAAACTGGGGGCAAAAATTTAGATTTAAAGTAAAAGATGTTGAAAATTTAAATTTAAATTCTGAACATTACCAAAATTTCTTTCCCCTTTAGCTCCACTACCTAGTAAACATGGTTTCTAGCAAGAAACCATCTCTGCTAGATCCTAAGACAACCATCTTGCTTCTGTTACATTTTCTCGTTTTTGGTTTAATGTAACCTTCCTAGCAGCTGCTAATCAGTTCAAAGCATAAAACAACTGAGTCTAATTGCTGCTGTGGGAGGAAATGACATGTTATCTCAATTTTTACAAAGTGGTGTCTTTTTACTTATGTGATTTCTTAAATGTGAATGAAGATGAGTTAAAGAGAAGCCAGTTACATGGCAAAGTTTCATAAGATGCATAAAACCGGCAAATCAGGGGACGTGCCTTATAAAAAATTTAATGCAAAGTGCTTGCTGTTCCTTTTGTCGCCAGTTCAGTTCTGACTTATGGCAACTCTATCCTAGGGTCTTCTGACAAGATTTTCAGAGGGGGTTTGCCACTGCTTTCAGCCCTAAGGCTGAGAGAGTGTGACTTGCCCAAGGCCACCCAGTAGGGGTTCCATGGCTGAGCAGAGATTTGAACTCTGATCTCTAAGAGTGTTTGTCTAAAACTGAAATCACTATACCATGCTGGTAGTCTTTGTGTGTTTACTGAAAGTGCAAGCAGGTGCTGAAATATCATCTGCTCTTCAAAAAGCGATCTCATGTTTACACAGTAATCAGTTTACCTGTTTACAATGCATTTGTTACAAACACTAGAAATCTGAGCATGTCACAATTTAAGGTGCTCATTCATGGTGTCCATAACAGCCAGTGCTTTCTATGTGAGAAGGGACAGTGAATCCACTCCAGGTTTTCATCAGAACCTTAAAGGAGCTGGCCAAGGTACTGAAACCCATCCCCCAAATACAGTGATTTGTTTGCGATTTTGTCCAAACTTTAAAAGAGTCATCCAAAGTTCTGAATTCTGTTTCCTAAACAGGTTCAGCACCTTGGATACCACCGTGAATTAAACCTTGGAGTTGATTTAGCATCTCCATTGACATGGAAGCCACCAGCCACCAATCAAGGTATAGGATGGGGGATGCAACAGTTTGTGCTGCCTTTTAATGGGGTTCATGTTTTAAATTGGTTAGTGGATGAAGAACCAATAAGAATTGCTTTCCCCAATGTCCCTGGCTATGAGGAAGCGGCTGGAACATACTCTCTTTCTATGCCCCATCCACAACAAGGCATGGCAGAGGAGCCAGCAGTAGGCTCCATGACAAATGGCATCACTTTAGGCAAATGCTCATTCCCCCTCGCACCACTTCTCACTCTGCCCAATGGATGATATCGTAAGCCCAGGAATGCTGTGAGTCTTTTAATAATATAAGGTAGGTTTATTCGAAACAGCCTTCAACAAGCTTAAGGGCTGTTTTTCTGGACTGAGACAGAGCAAAGGTAGCTAACTGTGTGGAGATAACTGTGCGGGGAACAATTTTCTATCCCCAGATTCCCCATGAATTGTGTTCACTTGCTTGCTCTCTCACTCTCACCCACACACACACACACGCATATCCAAACACCTCAAACACCTTCTTTTCTCTGCGTTTCTTCTCCAAAATGGTGGCTAGAAGTGATATTATGTATCATTGCCTGTTGCCATTTTGCAGGCTAGATGGAGAGAAAAGAAAGTATTTGAGAGCAGTTGGAGAGCAGCTGAAGTATTAGGGGGTCAGGGAGGGGTTTTTTTGTTTTTGTTTTTTTGCATGTTTTTGCATGTGTCTTGGGGGTTTATGTAGGATTTTCAGAGTGACTTCCCCCCAATTTTTTTTTTTTTTTAGAACATTGGAGGTTCAGGTTTTTTTATGTGATTGGAGGCAGGTCTGGGAGCCACGTGCAGCCCATGGTCTGAACATTTTCCATGCCTGCTGTGCTGGAATCCAGATGAAACAAATGAAAAATGTGAAAAGTGGAATTTCTCTAGGCACTGCTTGTACACATCACAGCTCTAGCCCACTTTTTTAATCCACCTTAAGGAACTCTAGTTAAATACAGACTGGTAAGCCCAAAGCAAAGCGTTAGATACAGACTGACAAGAATAAGGCAAAGAACCTTCAGACTTCTAAAAAGAGAGAGAGATGGAGGAACACACCTACCTCGCCATCTCTTGGGTTTCTCTTCCTCAATACCTCTCCCCCATTCGCCTATATTTACATACATGTCTGTCCCTCCTTGTACATCCCACCGTCTTCGCTGGCTTGCTTATAACTATCTGGTTGTGATTTTCCCAAGAAGCCTAATTGTCCTGGGGTCCTTTGATCACAGTACTTGTGTGTGTGTGTGCCTATCTTTCTTTCTCTTTTCTACCTTCCTACCTAGTGTTTAGGGGTTCATACCAGCTCTGTGTTCCACCTGGGGATACGGCAGAGGTGTAATTAATTTATCCACCCTAACAATGATATGCACATTCTTTGTGGTAGTGTTAGAGCAGGTTAAACACACAGCATACCTGTCAGGGCTCCGGGCGTGGCCGCGCCGGCGGGCGCCACAGAGGCCGACGCCGGCGTTACCTCCGAGGAGGAGGACGCGGATCCGGGCCCGTTGGAAGCCGCGGGCGGCGGCGGCCACGCGGCCGCTGCGGAGGGCTCCGCCGCCGGGGGGATCGCTGGGACGCCGCGGCAGATGCCGATCCCGGCGAGGGTCTTCCCCGCGGGACAGAGGCCGCCGCCACCGGCGAGGATCGTCCCGCCGCTGCAGAGGTCGCCGGCCCGGCTCCCAGGCCGCTGAGCATGGCGGATGAGGTTCCATGGGAGGAGGCGGGCCCCGGGCCTGATCCCGAGGCACCGCCTACTCGCGAGGCGGCCTCGGAAGAGGCTGAGGCTGCCGCCCTGCCGCCGACGTTCCTGCAGCGGTGGCGGTTCAAGGAGGCCAGCCGCCGCTCCTGGCGGCTGCAAGAGAAACACCTGGGGGCAGGGAGCTCCCAGCTGTAGCACAGCTGCGAGCCCGGCCACGTGCTCGGCCCGGATTGGCCGCTGGCCGGGCTGCAGGCCTTTTTAGGCAGGCGCGGGGCTGGGGTAGGCACGGAGCAACAACCGTCGGCTTCCCGTGCGTCTGTCGTCCGTGCCTTGTTCCAGTCCAGCCCGTGCCTGCGTGCTGCCGCCCGGCTCCTCCAAGACCCTTCCCTGCGTTAAGGTGCTGTAACCATTTTGTGTTCAGGGTGAGGCAACCCGATGTTCTTTTCTGTTAGTGCCTGCTGTGAAGGCAAACCTCAGTTCCAGGCCGTTTGCTCACGGCAGCGCTCCTGAGTGACTGTTTTGGGACACGGCTGGTGGCCGGCCCGGCCCGGCCCCTGCTTGACCTCAGCCCGCGCTGACAATACCCTCCAACTGTATGATTTAACAGGGTCTTGATTTTGTTTTTTGGTTTCTTTTGTTTTGTGCTGACTCATTAGAAAAGACACTACTGCTTGGTAAAGTAGGAAAAGAGGAAGACCGTACTACAAGTGGATAGACTCAATCAAGGCCATCATAGCCTTTGGCTTGCAAGACCCGAGCAGGGGCAACTGATAAATGGGGCTCTTGGAGATCTCGCATTCATAGGGTCATGATAAGTTGAAGCTGACAGAGTGGCAAACAACAACAACAACAAAGTATCCTCTGCATTCACTTTGGTTTTTCCTATACCTGCAACTTTCTGTAAGTTTTGTAGGGGGAGATCTTTGGAGGGGGAAAATATTCCTGAAGAAGATTAAAACTGGAAAGGACTCTTTGCTTCTTCCGATACAACACTGTCACAAAGGGCACTGACAATTCAAATAATTCTGACAGTTTGACAGCTTGCCTAGGACACGATGCCATGAATTAATGTGTCTTGGCAACTGTCTCCCGGTGAATATTTAAATAGGCTGGTAGACAACACTAGAACTTTGAAATATAATATATTTTGGCAGTCAGAGAGAAGCAGTAAACCTGAGAGCCAAATTAAAGTATAAGCAGCAGCTTTACCTTTCTCAGTCTCAGCAACAATTTTATAAAATTCCATGCATTTAAGGAATTTTTTTAAAAAATACATCTTCTACAGTACCGGTCAGCCAATAGTTTTCATTTGTTACAACACAGATAGAATCACAGAGTCATAGAGCTGGAAAGGGCCCTATGGACCATCAGGTCCAATTCCCTGCTCAGTGCAGGGTCTCCAGCCAGAGCACCTTCAAACACAACTCCATCTAATTGAGTGACAACTGTTTTATCAGAGACAGACATTTTCAGACTACATCCTAGGGAACCCCAGAGTTCATGAGAAGTTCATCTGGAGTTTCCTGGTGAGAAGATCAGTGGCAGCAGACAAGCATTGCTTGAAAGACTGTTTGTACGCTGCTACAAATGTTGTCGAGCAGCGTAGGAGTTGCTGGCTGTGGTCTAAAGGTGGCCATGAATGCCAAGAGGACTGGTTGCAGTCCCTCGTGAACTCTACATGCCCTACAATAAAAGAATGCTTCCAAGAATCTTCTGCAAGGTAAAGGAGATCTGTGATGGAACATACCTTCCAGGTTGCTCAATTATTATTTAACCCTGAGCTCAGTCACTTACCTTATCTTCTAAACTCTTCTTTGAGTTGCACTTTAGGGAAGCTAAGGCAGCTTCCAGTATAGAGGATGTGTACGTTTTCAGGGGTTTTGACAGTACATGGCTGAGCCTCAAGGCAGTTCTCTGGATGAAATAACTTAGGCAGATATTATTTGTTTATTAAAAGGTGTTGGAAGCAGTGAGGCATCAGTGCTTGTATAAAGAGATTAATGGGAGAAAGGACCTAGATAATGCCTGATTTTTGCTTCATCTCTCTGTATCTTTCTTTGGTCTATGTACTCAAACCTTTTCCTTCCTTCTTACATGTTGATGTCACTTCCCCATTCTTCAACAAGTCAATCTCTTTGCTCCTTTTGTTTGGGAAAGGAGTAACAATGGGGCTCCAACACCAGTAATGGCTGCTAGCTCAGCCCCACACATGAGAGCCAGCTTTTAAGGGGTGCTTGTAACCAAGTACTAGTCAACTTCTTCTGTCTGTCTTCTTTCCTATCCCAAGATGGATTTCCTGAGGTAATAAATGCAAGTTTTCCTTTTTATCTTCTAAGAACATCCTGAATAATTACTATTGTTTCTACCACAAGCTCATACTACACTAGGCCTGCTGCACTCTGCATCAACAACAAGTACCAAGCTTTCAGTCAGTGTTACAGTTTCCATCTCTGAACTCTAACTTCCTCTATGTTCCTTCCAGGCACTACTCACTTCCTGCTCCCGCTTCGAACGCCAACCACAATTCAGCTATTAAAGCTGTCAACTCTTCTTTCTTTTTCCATTGTCCCTCCTTCCCAACATTCTGAGGGCTGTGATAACTGAATTTATCAAGTGGGCAGGCATGCCAGTTCTAATGTCCATCAAGGGCTCCTTGGCAGTCCTGTTGCTTTGGAAATGTTTCCAAGAAGAAAACTTGCCCACCATTCCTGATCTTCTCCTGAAAGGACACACTTTCAGAAGCAGAATTGAATATGTCCTACCTTGAGGTAATGAAAGATGATGGTGAAACCTACCAGCACCTCATACAAAACAAATGTGCTACCTAGAGCACATATCAGACATGAACTTATTTGCAGTGGATAAAATTTCCACAACAAATGGAAAGCATTCCTCATAGTACTCTAGTTGATGCATGGAATTCAGTAGTGTATGTTCATAGCGTGACTACCTAGTCTAGAGGCTAAAAGAAAAAAAAAGATTGACCATACTTCAGAATTTAGGCTACTTTCCAGGATACACGCTCAAACTGGGACATGTATAAACAGATACACAAAGGCCATTTCCGCATGAGACTGTTATAGCGCTATGATTCCACTTTCAACATCCTGTGGAATTCTGGGATTTGTAGTTTACTGAGGCCAAAGAACTCTCTGTCTGAGAATTCTAAAGGCCCCTCCCTAAACTGCAAACCCCAGGACTCCATAGGATGCTGAAAGTGGAATGATAGCACTATAACAGTGTAGTGCAGAAATGGCCAAAGTAAAACACACTTCACACTACTGTTAGTATATAGTTCATATGTTATGGCTCCCCTGAGGACAGAAAATGGTAAGTTATAAATTTCACCAGTTTATCCATCAAGACAGTAATTAAGGATAACCCAGTTATTCTGTCGTGTTTTGAGACTCTTAAGCAAATTAATTTATGGTTCAGAAAAGAGACAATCACCTAATGAACACTGTAGGACACCCCAAGATATTGCAGGCAGGAGATATCTGTAGGAGATATCTTTACTCAGCCTCACCATATAATTTCAAGCTGCAAGTCAGATAATACATTTTGGCTGTATCAGTTTCTAGTTCCAAATGGAATATTTCCAACATTTCACCACAGGGCTGGCACAGTTCAACAACAAAAGCTGCAGTGTGTTTCTCCAAATATTCATAGAATCATAGATTCACAGAATAATAGAGCTGGAAGAGTCCACCCCCCCTGCTCAGTTCAGGATCTCTTGCTAAAGCATCCCCAGGAGGTAGCTGCCCAGCCTCTTTTTGAACATGTCCAGAGAAGAAGACCCCTCTCTAGGCAATTGGTTCCATTGCCAAACTTTCCCTATTGTCAAGACATTCCTTCTAGTGTTAAACCAAAATCTCCTCTCCTCTAACTTCAAACCATCAAACTTGGACATACCCTCTGGGGCAGCAGAGAATAAGATTGCCCCCTCTCCTCTGTGATAACCCTTGAAGTATTTAAAGAGTGCAATCATGTCATCCCTCAGCCTTCATTTCACCAAGCTGAACATGCCCAGCTCCTTCAACTTCTCCTCATATGATTTGTTCTCCATACTTCTTATCACCCTCATTGCCTTTCTCTGAACTTGCTCCAACTTGTCTATACCCTTCTTAAAAGAAGATGCCCAGTACTGAACACAATACTCCAGATGAGACTCAACCAACACAGGGGGGCTATACTTCCCCCAGTTTGGAAACTATGCCTCTATTAATGCAAGCTAAGACAGCATTTGCCTTCTTTGCTCCAGCATTATACTGCTGGCTTTCGTTCAGCTTATGATCAACAATAATCCCAAGGTCCTATCCACATGTAATCCTGGTGAGCCAAGTGTCCATCATCCTATAACTGTGCATTCATTTTTCTGGCCTAAATACAGAATTTTGCATTTGTCTCTGTTGAACTTCATTGTATTAATTTCAGACCAGTTTCCTAGTTTATCAAGGTCCTTTTGAATTCTTTTCCTATCTTCCAATGTGTTACCCTTCCCAGTTCTGGGTGATCTACAAATTTGATAAGGATACTTTTCACCCCGTCATCTAAATCATTGATGAAAATATTGAAGAGTGTCAGCCCTAGGGTGGAACCTTGCGGCACTTCATTTGAGACCTCCTTCCACAGCCACTGATGACAACTCTTTGAGCACAGTTTTCCAACTGCTTATGAATCTATCTGATGGTGTTTCCATCTTTTCTATATTTAGTCAGTTTAATAATCAAAATATCATGGGGGGCTTTATCAAATGCTTTGCTGAAATCAAGATAAATGACATCCGCAACATTCCTACCATCTAGTACACCAATGATCCAATCAAAAAAAGATAGAAGATTAGTGTGGCAGGATTTATTCTTAACCAACCCATGCTGGCTCCTACTAATCATTCCATGGTCATCAAGATACTTGCAGATGGACTCCTGTATAATCCATTATAATATTTTTCCCGGTTTTGAGGTCAGGCTGACTGGTCTATATTTTCCCAGATGTTCATTTTTTGTAATTTTGAAGGGAGGGACAATGTTTGTGCTTCTCCAGTCCTCTGGCACTTCACACATTCTCCAAGATTTCTCAAAAATTATGGCAAGGGGTTCAGAGAGTACATCAGCAAGTTTTTTCAGTACTCTGAGATGCAGTTCATTTGGCCCTGCAGATCTGAATTCATTTAGGTTATTAAAGTTAACATTAGTTCAGCTTCTAGGCAATCAGAAGCTACAAAAGTTCACCTAACTTAATGGTACTCAGAATACTGAGATGTTAAAGCCAAGTATGAGAATCATGCGGTCCTCCAGATCTCACTGGACTGCAAATTCATCAGCCCTAGCTAACATAAGCTGATTGCAGAGAATTCTAGGAGTTGAAGTCCAACTGTATCAGGTCAGCCCCATGATTACCATACCTGTTTAAAGAAAATTGGCAGTAATGGCTATTTCTTTCTAGTGGGCTTAGGGCTGTGGTCTTTGAAAAAGACTTTCGTCTCTTGAATGAGCTATAATATTTTCTTAACTGTGGTCAGGGTCTCACCATCAAGTCCATGCTATCCAGAAAGGTGAGAGCTGCCCATTTATGAAGTACATGTACACAGTCATGGCACTGTATAAAAATACATGTATTTGCATGTCATACAAATCCAGGAGCTGGGTCACTGGTCACTGAAGCTGTAGTCCCAATAACATTTCCAAACTACGAAAATCAAAGACAGATATAACATTACAGTACAGGATATCTGTATCATATTCTCCAAGAATTTCTCAATGAGAACAGAGGTGTATTGCAACACTCCAGTTCTTTAAACTGGGGATAATACTGCACAAGGCACCACAATTTTTATTCTCACTTTTGTTTTCTGCATTTGCAGCCAAGCTAAACAAGGAAATTTCAGTTCCACACAGTACTTTTAACTCCAAAGGGTTTTTTTGGGGTTTTTTTTGCGAACTGCAAGTCCTTCAGGACCTCAATGCCCCCTTCACCTGTTTGCTTCCTTTCTTTCTTTCTTTAAATATTTTTAGGGAAGAAAATTGCTCCAAAATGCCACAGTCTGGAGCATTGTTTTTATTCCTAGAGAGAACTCCAAAGTGAGCATCAAAATTCCTTTACCTGCAAAACATCCTTTAATAAATTATACCGTTTAACAAAAAAAGAAATATTGCTGTATGATTCATGAGCAAAATCAAAAATCAAAGCTGGGTATTTACTTTATTGAACCATTAAAACATTGACAAATTGTTTAGTTCTCCAGGAATCTGGACTCCACTTCAGAAGAGGAAGAGGACTTGCTGATACAATGGGCTTCAACATTTTTTAAAAACCACAAATATCTAAACAAGTCTTTATAAAAAGTAGGAACATAGGAAAGGTTTCTCCATGCCTTTTTGTCACAGTTTTCCCCCACTCCAACTCTGCTATGCATCCCTGCCTCTTAGTTGATTTAAATGTCATTATCTTCCAACATTTCACAGATGAAAACTGGGATATGTGGGGACAAGCAACGTCTAAATGCAGAGAAGATGTTAAATATTATTTATAAGGAAGAACATATAAGCTAGGAGAGACAGCAGCCATTTGATTTTGCAAGAGCTTACTGGGAAGGGTGAGATTCCTTTGCCTTCTCTCTTCTCCTTGCTGAGTCAACTGAGTGCAACGTATTTCTGCACCTGAACTCAGGCCATTTCCGCACTACACTCTTATAGAGCAAATATTCCACTTTCAACATCCTATGGAATCCTGGGGTTTGCAGTTTCAGCCCCTCTCGAAACTGCAAACCCCAGGATTCCATAGGATGTTGAAAGTGGAATAATCGCGCTATAAGAGTGTAGTGCAGAAATGGCCTCAGTTTGCAGCAATTAAAGTAAACTGAGGAAAAGGGAAGAAGTGGGGGAAGGAGAAAAACTGGGACATTTTAAAAGCAGCTGACAAAGTGGGATGACAGAGGGATACTGAGGACTGTCTCTGCTAAATAAGGACAGCTGGAGGGCATGAAATGATTATTTTTAATAGGCAACCATTCCACACTGAGCCAGTTATAAAACCAGCAAGACAAACTCTGATTCTCTTGGCCCCTAGTTTACAACAAAGAAACCTTTTCAGCAACATAACTGTCATCTTTACCTGAAACTCAGCGGCTTTTTTTCTCCTAAGGGATACTGAAGCTGTTTGTCATTCCTTGCAGAGATGTGGCTTATCACGTGACTCAGCAAAGTCCCAAATGGATAGCCACTTCTATTAAGCAGCATTGCCATGACTATGCTTACACATATGAAAGGAACACAACACAGGAGAGAATCCGTACAAAGGATGAAAGCATAGCTGGCCCTCAACTTTTGCAGGTTTAACACCCACGAATTTATTTGCAAGTTTGTAGCTGCTGCTTAACTAGTGATGTAGCTATGTAGGTGGTGATGGTATTGTACTGTAATGACAGGGACTGGCTGGGGGTGGGGGCACAGATGTTGACTCTGCCTTTCTTCCTCCTCCCCCTCTTGTTGCTGCTGTTCTCGTACTCTGCTGGTTTCCAAGCTTTCCCCCTGCACCTCCCAAACAACATTGAAGAAGATTTTTGCAGCAACCACGGCAGGGCCAGGCAGTGGCAAGAGCTCATCCTTCTCGCCTAGCACCGCCTCTCTGCTATCTGCGCCCCAGAAATGGGGGGTCATGAAGCACTGTCCAAAAAGCAGCTTGTGCACATGGAAGTCAATAACTCCACTCCCCAGAAATGAGAGATCATGAAGCAGTGTCCACAAAGCGGGTTGTGCACACGCAAGTCAATCATTTTCCTCTCCAGAAGTGGGGAATCACAAGACACTGCCCAAGAATGGACTTTTCTTGTAAGCTCTTCACTTTCTTTTTTTGTTTGGGAGCACTTTCAGAAGCACTAGAAGCACTACACTTTGGAGACAAGATGACTGTGTAGTTGATCTTTTTGGTTGCAAAAAATAAGCTGAGGCTGCCACCGAGACGTTTTTCAAGCAGCAGGAAAAAAATGGGATAACAGATTAATCAGGATTGTCTCTGTCACCAAGACATTTGGAAACTATGTCTTTTTAACCTGTGGTGTTTGGAACTGGGCACAGGACTCCAAAGATATGAGGTCTGACCAAAGCAGAATGGACTGGTACTCCTACTTCCCTTGATCTGAGCACTATGCAAGACAAATTGTACAGTACGAAGCCCTTCAGTGCGGTGTTGGTAGTGGAAAGATGCTTTTCCTTCAGTGCTGAGGGTTCTGATAAAGAATTCTCTGAGCCAAAGGAGTGGGTCAGGACTACTTTTTCATGCCATGCAGACCCATAAAGCTCTCCGCGTGTGGCAAACTCCAGTTAAGAGGTATCGTCCTCTGGCTGTCATCAGGCATTGTCCCTGAACTCTGTAGCTGTGGTTTCATAACCTATCCGCAACTCACCTTTTTGCGGAGCTGGGGTGTGGGGATCTTGTGAGCAGCCTCTAGCGAGAGACTCTCGTGTCCTGGTTCCTTCAGCTCCATAGCTGCTGCCTTCCCGTGCGAGAGCCCCTCCTCTTCCTTCTGCAGTGCAGCCTGGCAGTTTCCCAGGCTACGCTGGAGCAGGAAGCGTGAGCGCCGCAGCTCCAGAGCTCCGCATGCACAGCAAGTACGTCCAGGGCCCCGGAGCAATGCGCAATTGCGCACCATTTTTGGCTCACAGCTGAAAATGAAAAAGTGTGTGATCAGCGCCTGCCGGACCCTGGAGCATCGCGCAATAGCAAGTGCGTCGTGTGGACTGCTCCTCACAGTCACGCAATGCTCCGGGAGCCCTTTTGCATGGCTAATATCGTGCAAAAGCACATTCATTTTTCTTAAAAGCATCTTTCAGTTTTAATTCAGTCAGCCCTCCACATTTGCAGGTTTTACTTTCGTGGATCTGGTTATTTGTGAATTCTTCAAACCCTTGTCCCCCCCAGGACCTTTTCTTTTCAAAGGGAACTTTCCCTGTTAGTGGCTCTGATCAGGATGCACAGCCCTTTAAAAACCTCATTAAAGACAATGGAAGATACTTTGGGGAACATCTAAAACATATTTGAAGTAGGTGGCAAAATAAGTGCTCCCCACACTCAGATATCACAAGCATTTGCAGTAGTGGTATTAGCCCTCAGGCCCTTGTAGGTGGCCCTAACTGTACCCCTTTTCTTTCTCCATCACTACTGATTAGATCATGCATTGCTTGACACACACTCCAATGAGGAACAGGAGTTGCAGCAGGAGGAAAAAATGCCTGAGATCCCTTTAGAGATCTAAAACTTCATGTACTAGTTGGCTCATGTTTTTGCACAAAGATTCACTGCGCTCTTTCCACTGGTCTCTGCAAATATACAGGCCTTCCCACTATACACACCATCCTACTTTTTGTAATGAACGGACATTTCACTAGCATTACATAGCTTTGTATTTTACTAGTGTCTTTGCCCTCAAACTCGCACATATCCCTGTGTCCCCAAGATACAAATCGAACCATGAAAATTCAAATATCCAAAGCAATTCACAAATGGGAGAGCTTTTTAGCTTAAGAGCTGCAGCAGGAATAGATGGGGAAAGGGAAAGGCCTGGAGAGGGATTAAGATTAGTATTGCTTATGCACTTACGTAATGTTTGGCCTCAATTTGACTTCGGAGCATGCCGATGCATTATTCACAATGCAGGGCTACAGCAATCACTGTGATCATAATCAAGGCCACAGTAATATTTACAATAATTGAAAAAATCAATTATTCGCTGCTCCCAGATCTGTTGTGCTTCTGAGAGGAACACAGACAATTATTGCTGAGCTAGCAGTGAACCAGGAGATGGCTTTTATAACTATTACTAATCTTTTCCTTGCTCTTTTAAAGGTTATGCAAATGTTGGGGAGCAGATAAAGAGCACTGCACTGGAAGCTGTTCCATTGCAAATCTATAAATACAGACATAATATAAATACTTTCTATCTCTGAGTGTATCCACTCTACATAATCATATCAATTTCCTGCTACTTTAATTGTCCTGGCTCCATCGTCTGAAATCCTGGGGTTTGTAGTTCTGTGAGATACTTAGAATTTTCTACTAGAGAACCCTAATGCTATAGTTTAAAGGAGTGCATTAGATAATGTTAAGTCCTTCACCAGGCTACAAATCCAGATTCTATAGGACAGAGCCATGACAGTTCATAGGACCATAGAGCTGGAAGACACCACAAGGGCCACTGAGTCCAGCCCTCTGCAATGCAGCAATACACAGTTAAATCATTCCCAACATATGGCCATCCAACCTCTGTTTTAAAACCTCCAGAGAAAGAGACTCCACCATGCTCTGAGGTAGTGTATTCCACTGTCAAACTGCTCTTCCTCTTCCTAATGTTCTTCCTAATGCTAACAAAGTAGATGTGTTCCAGGGCATGACTTCTGTAACAGAAAATTTGGTACCAGATAGGGAAGAATAAGGATGGTTTCCATAGTACATGAAGAGTAGTTCAACATGTTTAGCAAACTTTTGCTCAAAACTAATATCCACATATGAAATGAAACGATCAGGTCAAGAACACTTTATATAAGCAAACAAAAACATTTTGAACTTTCTAGAGAAAAACTGGAAGGCTTATTTCTACAATGCTTCCAATACTGATCTGTTTCGCTCACCAGCCTCCACTTTTCTTATGATTTCCATTTTGATGGCCAAACTTATAGATCCATGTTTTTTTGACGTGCTGGGGGTATATGAAGCAGCAGGCTGACCTGCTCTCCCCTTTTCTCTCTGGCCCTTTTTGCACTGCATTTGTCATGCAAAAGGGCCCCTGGAGCATTGCGTTGACTGCAAGGAGCGGTCCACTTGACGCACTCGCAATCACGCAACACTCCAGGGGCTGGCAGGTACCAATCGCACACGATTTCATTTTCAGCTTTGAGATGAAAATGGTGCATGATCGCGCATCGCTCCGGGGTCCCGTGTGTACTTGCTGTGCATGTGGAGCTCTGGAGCCACAGCGCTTGTGCTTCCTGCCCCAGTGCAGACTGGGAAAATCCCAGGCTGCACTGAGAAAGGAAGAGGAGGGGCTGTTGCACTACCTGCTCACTAGCAGGCAGCAGCTGCGGAGCTGAAGCAACAGGGATGTGAGAGCCTCTCGCAAGAGGCTACTCGCGTTATCCCCATACCCCAGCTTCACAAAAAGATGAGTTGTGGAAAGGCCTCTGTTTACCATTTACACATGCTAAATAATGAATTCTGGAGGGAGATGCTATTTACCTTGCCTGTTGTAGGCAGGCATGCACAGCTACAGTAGGACCACTCTTTCTCAGCTCAAGCTTTATTGTATTGTTTGTTGCAGGCATACTGCTGCAACCCTACACTAAAAGTCTGTGTTTCTCCAGCCCTTCTTTACCATCCTCTCAATGCCAATGTCGATGTTGCTAAAAAAAAATTCTGCTAGACAGAGTGTTATCATACCCTATCACCCTTCCTAAAAGATATGCGATTTTCATAAATTGGACTTAATGACCAGAGACCATGGTTAGGGTCGCACTGACCAGAGATGTGTTCAAGATTATGAAAGTTCAGATAGGAACATGCAATGGGTTTATGCTAATTGCTTCACCACTTCAGGTTCCTGGCATTTTTTAGTACCATGAAGGACAAACTGCTCAGATTGGTGAGCAATTAGAGACCATCCCTTGACTTTATCCTATGGAGATCTTCTCTATACACCCTACCTGACTAAACATTAAGAGATTGTCATGAGTCCCATCAATGTTCTCTCACTCTGGAGTTAAAATTCCAGACCCCTTTGTCAATCTGGTGGGAAAGCCATTTACAGGTTTGTTAACACACCCCTTCAGGGTGTGAAAAAGCATATAAAGTACCTTGCTTTGACTCCAGCCAAATGTAGTCCAGACTGCCACTCTTCTGTGCTGTTACTGCAGCTTAGGCCTGCCTGGTGATAGCACTAGATATCACTTTGATATCATAATTCAACCTTACCATACCACCCCTCTCCACGTGTTTGAGAGGCCCCTGGACAAGCCCAGAACTAGGCTCGGCCATCAAACGCTGCAATCCCAAGACCATAGAGGCAGGCAAGAAATAGCCAGATCACCACTTTAGGAGACCTCTCTGCAAACACCCTCATTATGTATGCACGCTGTTTACAAAGGACTCCCTGCCCCGAGCAGGTAACTTGGCAAGCTAGAAGCTTAAATGCCAAGCACTGAGCATTTGCATACAGTCTACCTCTTTGTCAATTCAGACTTAACTCAATCATGCTAAATTGTGACCATTCGGAGACATTGTCTCGCACCCAAAACTCATTGTTGTCCCCGAATAACACATAGCCTGCAGTCACACTTCTCCCTATAAAAACCTCTGATTCCGAGACTTTCCTCGGATCGCTCCTGAGTTCCATCCCACCTTGCTGCCGCTTTGCTTAGTGAGCTTTTCCCTCAGCTCCAGTAGCTGAGACCGCAGCAACCTCGGATCGCTCCGGACTTCCATCCAGCCTTGCTGCCTCTCTGTTTGGCGAGCTGTCCCCTCAGTCCCACATACTGAGACTCCAGACCAACGAACTCAAGCTTCAGGACAGGTGTCGTACCACTCAATTCAACAATCCCTCTCAAAATCCCTCTATACCACCCCAACCTTTATTTTCCTTAGCTACTTGTGTGAGTGTGTTGCATACACTGTTTATCTGTATTTAATAAAATCTCAATTATTCTTAAACTTGGTCTGCTCCTTGACTTGGCCTGACCCCGTAAACAGTGGGTTACAAGATCCTGCTAAGTTACCCTGCCTCTTGTAACGCTAAAGCAGTGCTCTGAGCTAATTTTCCCCACCTATGGTTGAGCACATTTTGGTGTCCCTCCCGGGACCCCCAGTAAACAGGGTAACAGTGCTACCCTCAGATGGTGTTTGAGCCTCTCTGCTGCATCCTCCTTCTTCAAGTAACTATCACCCTTTCCATCAGAATCTCTCTCTCTCTCCAACCTTTCTTGCCTCACTTTCCAACAGCCTTGTATGGTTCTTAAGAGTGTCTGACTTCTCACATGTTTGTCAATTCAAATAAAATACTTTATTTAACTTTAACTGGAGTTCTCTCTATTGTTAGTACTGGTAGACACAAGTGAAAAAATCTGTCGTTACCCTTCTCTCACAGGCCTGCTTTGAGCCATGTTCCCCCACAAATTCTAAGGAGATGCTGGCATTGTGGCTGGACCCCAACATCCCCTACCTCTTAGGGTAACAAAAGGATGAGGAAGAAAGAGGACTAAACATAAAAAGACTTTTTTTAAAAAAAAAAAAAGCTCCTTTGTCAAAGGTTTATTAACCTTTGTTAATGTATGCCTGTGTATGCCTATACAGTATTGGTTTTACATTTTACATTGGGTTTACATAGAATTCTCCTCTGAGCACAATATTAGCTGCTCAGAAGCATCTCCTATGAAGAAATTCTATTGGGAGTGCCAAAAGATTTTGTTATTGGTGTTGTGCGCCTTCAAGTCGTTTCTGACTTATGGTGATCCTAAGGTGAACTCATCAAGGGGTTTTCTTGGCAGAATTAATTCAAAGTCCCAGGAGAATAAACAGGTGAGAGACTGAGGGGAACTACATAAGGGCAGTAGAACAAGGCAGATGCTGAGCAGGCTTAACCGCAAATGTGTTTTTAACTGTAACACAGCCACTGCAGGAAATTAATTGCACCAATAGTATGTTCAGAGGTAACATATTAAGCAAGGAAAATACTTGTCAGTAGGAAAAATGCTGCTTACTTCCAACTAGGTGTGACATTAAATGTATAAAAGCATTTAATGTTTTTAGTCCCTGCTCCTGCAAAAGACATACACTTGTCCAAACACCCTCTTCTGAGAAACCGGTTGTTCTGTCAGCCGGTTACTGAAGTTAGTACTGCAGGATACAAATTGTAATTAAATTTAGACAACCCATTTTTGAAACCAGATAACTCTGAGGTGCCCACCCCTCGGGTACCCTTAGTATCCTTGCCAAGTTTCAGCTGTCTAGGTTTCACAGTCTTGGAGCCACAGTGGAAACACACACACACTTTTTTTTATTAAAGATCAATAGAAATACCAGCTTCACCTACGTTAGAAATCCGGTGATAGGAACAGTGAAATTATCATGGTATAATTGTATACAGTTAGAGAATCAGACAAAAGAATGGATAAAGAAAAATGGTAACTATAGAAAGCTTACAAAGTTTGAAGAAATGATAGCCCAAAATGAAGAGATAGTCAGAAATAAAATAAAGTATAGTGAGCAAAATTTATACATTATTGTCTGTAGAGGAAGAATCACAGTTTGCACTCAAAATAGTATGGGAGCAGGATTTTACAGAAATAATAAATATTGAGAATTGGGTTAAAATATGGGACATGAGAATATTGAGATTTATGTCTGTAAGAATTAAGGAAAATTTTTATAAGTCAGTTTGGAGATGGTATTGAACGCTGTTACAATTGAATCAAATAAATGTTAATAATTCTAACCTGTGCTGGAGAAGTTGTCAAGAAATTGGCTCCTACTTTCATATGTGCAAGTATATTGAAATTCTGGCAATTAGTTTTTACAGAAATAAAGGAAATAACTAATCAAAATATACAGTTAAATCCTAAGCTAGCTTTGTTATCAATATTTGATAAGGAACAAAGTAAGTGACCGACAAGAGTACTAATTTCCATTTTATTAGCTGTAGCAAGGCTAAGGATAGCTAAGAATTGGAAAATAAAGCAAGTAACTCACTTAAATGAATGGTATAAAAAGGTATGGGATATAGCTATTAATGATAAATTGACTTGTATTATCAAAGTAAAGAAGGGGGAATTAAAAAGAGATAATTTTATAGATTTTGGGGGAATTTATTGATTATGTGTTAATAAAGGAGAAAGGAAATAAACCAACTGAAGAATCATTACAATTTTGGAAAGGGAATGGAGTTATTTGAAGTGAATGGATGTGGTCATATCTCTAATGGTCCCAGTGGTGGGGAACATGTATTATCTAGTTGTAGAATAGATTAAGATCAAGAATATTTGGTATAAGTGGTTTGTAAGTTTATGGGTTTTTTTGTATTAGGTATTGTGTTATGTGTTTTGTAGTGTTATGTATTTTTATGTTATTAAACAACTAATTAAAAAATAAAAGAAATCCTGTGATTCCTTCCGTTACCCAATGCTCTTTCTATTGTGTTTTTAGCACCAATATTTTGTATAATGAAAAATGGACATAGAAAGAAAGCAGGTAATCCATACAGGAGATAAGATACTATGGAGGGAAAGAGAGAAAATGTTTCCTCTCTCTGCTCGTTCTCCTACCCTTTCACTGTTTTCCTCCTCAGTGCCCTCCTCCAGTGCTTCTTTCTCCTCCAATGCTATCCTGTCCCAACACACCAAATAGCAGGCATTGTCCGCTTCTGTCCCTGCTCCATCTCTCTGAGACATCTGAAGACTTCTGGACCCTACAGAGGGAAACAGTATGTAGAAATGTCCAGAGGTTCTGTGAAGAAATGAATCTCACAGGTCTGTATCCAGCTTTATCTTTAAAGAATATTAGGAACACCTAAAGATAGTACAGAAGGCTACATCTTTAAAAAAAAAATAATCAAATTCAAAATCAAAATACTGTTGGCCCTCCACATTCGCTAGGGTTAGGGGTGCAGGACTCTCGTAAAAGTGGGAAAATTGCAAATATCAAAATGTGTCTGTCTATGGGAAGGAAGCTAAGGTGTGGTGATGAAAGCCAACACCTAGAGTCCAAACCAGGCCAGGGAAAGGAAGTGGGTCACAATGGTAGCCCTATACTTCCTCTCTCACACCCATCTCCTTCCTTGGGTGGGGAGGCATCAGGAGAGGGTTTGTAGTGCTGAGAAATAGAGCTGTGAGCCATCCTTAGCTGGCCAGATAGTGCCTGGTCGGGCAGGAGGAGGACCAGAGGCAGGTTTTTATAGGGCTGTGTAGCCTGATTGGAGCCGCCAAGAGAAACTCGCAAATAATCAAATCCATGAAAGTCAAACACACAAATACGGAGTGCCAACTGTAACCCCAACATAATCATCTTGTTAGTATTCATGCTATATTTCCAATGAGGAGGTTTCATGGTCTTGGAGCTTTGCCCATGTTTCATTTTTTTCTAGCAGGCCTACGCAGTCTATTTTAATTGTGCTTTTAATTGTTTTTCATTGTTCTTTTGATAGCATTTTAACTGTACTTTAATTGTACTTTTAATCATGATATATTTTAATCATAGTATGTTTGTATTAATCATTCTATGTTTTAGTGTATTTCAATAATGATTTTTTTAGTTCTATATTCTATACACCCCGATGAGCCTTGGGGAGAGGCAGGTAACAAAAACTATTGCTGTTGTCGTCGTCATCATCATCATCATCATCATCATATAGTTTTATACACAAATAAAGTAGATACGTGCACAATCTCCCCACTTCTCCTCCCTAATTTGATCCTCAGAAACAGTGCCTGACAATTACAGCAATGCTTAAGAATAATCAAGAAAAGTACTTGTGAGTGGAGAGTACATACATCATCCAACTTTTAAAAAAATGGGGAAAAGAAATGCAAAAAGTGAAGCCTCTCCTGCCTTGTGCTTTGTTATTTGAAGACTGGCCTTCTGGCCTGTTGAAAGTTACGAACCCTCATAAAGGTAGTATACCTCTGAATACCGGGTGTTGAAGATAAAGGAGAGAACACATCACTTTTATAACCTCTGAATGAATGTGCAGATAAGTATACAGCTGGCTACAAAGTTGGACATAACAAAGCATTTCTTGGGTTCTTAATCAATAATGCTCTGCCATTATAAAGCTATCAGTCTTTGAGTCTCATGAACCTGTACTTCTTTCTTCACAGACTTGAAAATTTCAAAGCAAATAGCAGATGCATCTGATTGATACTGGATGAAATTAAAAGCCCATTAGCAGCAATATATTGCTACTGAGTTGACTCATAAAACCAACACAAGCAACCCATTCAGCTAACAGGTCAATGAACAAAATGCAGTTGGGATCACATCAGAGAAAATCAATCATAGTAACTAGAAATGGGCTATTTTTAATTAAATCATGCACAAAGCTGTCATCAAGCAGAGAAGAAATGAAGCTTTACAAAGCAAGTCTTGTCTAGGAAAGGTTTGTCTTCCTAATCTGCATACGTTTCTGATCGGCCCCTTGTTAAAAGCTGCATAGAATAGCACGTGTCAGCTAATCATCCAAAGGATGCTTTGGTCCTAGGACATGGCTAGGCCACGGATACATGATACGGTCACTTTTGCAAAGCTGAGAATGTTTTGTAGAAGGCAGTGCCTAGACTGGAGACTTCCTAGGACATTTTCTGGTTAGAAGCAAATCAAAGAAAATAAGCAAACACAGTTAGCCATAGTCCAGAGCTGTACACACTATTGGAGATAATGTTCTTGACAGTAAGAGCAATTTGACAATGGAATCCATTATTCTGTGAGCTTATGGTCTTTCATTCACTGAAAGCCTTCAGTTAGAGGCTGGAAAGCTATCTGTTGGTGATGCTCCAACTCTGAATTTCTTGCACTGAGCAGGAGGGAGGGATTTGATAACCTACAAATATATGATTCTAAAGGCATATAAATCCTTGCTGTATTTGCTTACAGTCCCACTGACTTTGGCAGGACCACAACTAAAAACGTACAGCAGCAGAATCCCGCTTGTAAACTAAAATATAATATAGACGGCTTTTTCTCATATGGCAACCTACCAAAGATTAAGAGCCAACATGGCGTAGTGTTTTGTTGGACTATAACCCTGAATTCGTTCTGCCATGGAAGCCCACTGGATGACCTTGCGCACATCATACACTCTCAGCCCCAGAAAAACCCCATGATAGGATCGCTTTAGGATTACCATAAGTCAGAAACGACTTGAAGGCACACAACCTGTCAAAATGGGCATGCAATAGACTATCTGTATTATTTGACTACACGATAAGGAGAGCATTAATTCTTTTGTTGTTGTTATTGTTTTCCAGACTACTTATTGCCAACAATTCAGAGGCAGTAAAATGGTCCTCCTCTCTTAAGAAGTTCACATGGTTGTGTTATCAAGGGACAAGTTGCTTCTGGGTAAGCAGCTATTTATAGTTACCCACAAAACTTGGAAATGTCACTTCTTTGGACTGCAAAGGAAGAGCAGCCAGACCCCAGCTCCATTGTGACTCAGCCCCAGCAGCTGGGGAGAGCCCCTCCCTCTGGATTCCACCGACTTTGCTTTGGCCTCTTAGGAGAAGGAGACAGCCAGCATCTGATAAACTTAATCCCTTTGCTACTACCATTCACCTTGTACACCTGCGGGCAGAGAAATGTCAGTTAATGATTTCTACTTCTGGGAAACTTTTGGCTGAATGGTAGGTTATAAACACTCTTATCAAATAAACAAAACCACTGGAATCTCAGGATTCTGGAGCTGGAAACCTAAAAGGACTCCTGAAATTCTGTTTCTTGCTGTCCAAAAAGGTAATTTTTCTAAGTTCTACTTACACATAGAAAAGCACTTCTTGGATTGACATGCCCAACTAAAAATACTTGCCTATTAAGATGAGTAATTTTGCCAGCGTGGCAGAGTACAGTTCTCCCTCCACATCCTCAGGTTTGACTCTCACAGGTTTGATTATTCATGGTGCTCATTCTCACCCTCCAATTCCATGGCCAGTGGCGGGTGGAAGAGTGAAGGAGAGGAAAGATCTTTTCCTCATCCTCATGATCTCCTGCCCAGTGCTGTGGGCGCCCCAGCAGCAGGTGGGAAGGTGAAGGGGAGGAAAGATCTTTTCCTCTTCCTCGCCATCTACCCGCTGCTGACAGCATGATCGCTGGCATGGGCACATGGGCAGTGGTGAGCAGAACCATGCAGGGAAGGGGGAGAGCTCCCTAGGGGGGAGTTATTCGTTTCTGGGTTTTGTTTTCACTTTCTCAAGGGTTCTGTGCCCCCTATCCCCCGTGAATGTGGAGACCCTACTGTAGTTTGAATGCTGGACTAGGAAACTGGGAGACCACGGTTTGAATCCTCACTCAGTCATGGAAACCCATTGGGTAACCTTGGGCAAGTCATACTCTCTCAGCTTTAGAGAAAGGCAAGAACAATCTCCCCTCGAACAAATTCTGCCAAAAAAAAAAAAAAAAACATGATAAGCTTGCCTTAGGCTCACCATAAGTCAAAATGACTTGAAGTCACACAACAAGATGTATGAGTGATATATTTAAAAGAAAAATAGTCTGTCCAGTTAGAGGTTGCCTGCAACTAATGTAATCTGATTAAAAGGACAAAATGTTTGGAGTGTGTTATCTCGAATATGGGTGTAAGAAAACTGTACCACTTCAGCCACTGACTAAAGGAAGGATTAATTCAGAGTGGATCTGAAGGATATAGTTCATGTTATAATCTGAAATGCTACACACTGTGTATCTGTCCATGCTGCATGGGCTCTGAACGTGGGCAAGTTAGTTTTTAAAAAGTTCCTTCCAGGACTCTCCAGCAGCATGGTCAATGGCCAAACTATGTAGCTGTCATGTGATTGCTTCTTAAAAATAGAAATAATGGGAGCATTTAGGAATTGAATCTTGTGTTGAGACCATAAGACTGCAAGAGACTTTAATTCTTTTACATATGCATACACAAACACACACCATACTCTCCAGCATTTCACAGATGAAAACTAGGAGGCATGTGACCAAGCAACACAGTGCAGTCAAGACAACACAAGTTATTAATTAGGAATAACATGCAAGCTAGGAGAGGCTGCAGCAGTTTGCTTTTGCTTGAGCCTAATGGGAAGGGCAAGATCCTACCTCCTGCTCTTCGCTCTCTATGCTGAGTTGAGTGAAAACTACTTTTGCTCTTTGAATTCAGTTTACGGCAACTGAAGTGAACTGAGGTCAAAGTGGGAAAGTGAGAGGAAGAGAGAGAAATTGGGACATTTTAAAATCCTCTGGGAAAAAGGGATGATAGAAGATTAATCAAAACTTTCCTTGACATATCAGGACAGTTGGTGCACATGAGACCCTTGTGGTTCTGGGCTGAACTCCTCAGAAGGAAGAGTCTTTCCACACTACACTGTTATAGTGCTATTATTCCACTTTAAACATCCTGTGGAAGTCTGGAGTTTGTAGTTTACTGAGGCCAAAGAGCTCTCTGGCTGAGAATTCTAAACGCCCCTTCTTAAACTGCAAATCCCCAAATTCCATAGACTGTTGGAAGTGGAATAATAGCACTATAATAGTCCAGTGCGAAAAGGCCTGAAATCTCCCATGGGCACACATATAATTTTTTAAACAGAACCTTTAATTTTTCTGTGTGAAAATAGCTTGTCTCAGTATGTAGATGTGCAGGCTTACTCACAGTGAATTCTAAACTTCAGCATTCACATCAGGATATAGGCAAATCCAGGTCAACTGTATGAATCTCTGACAGCAGGACAATTTATATACATTCCTGCATTGTATCCTGGTAAATACTACTACTCACATATGGATGTCACCATTTACCAGTATCTCTGACTTTCTGAGTATGCATAAAATGCATCTGAGGTTGTCAACATTTCCCTGTGAATATAGACAAGTTGCCATGTAGCAAAATGGAATCAGCCCTACACAGTTTTGATCTGCTGAGCAATCTCTAGCAGACAGCAAAAGCAGGAGGTTTACTGAGTTTCCAGGAAGGCCAGAATGTACGTCTAGAAGGTCACATTCAGTTCAGTGAATCACAAGTTAAATAGGCCTGACCTATGCAAATACCAAGCTTCATGATGAGAAATCAGCTGATTATATTCTGTGTAATTGATGCTCCTGCCTGGTAATTGGATGCCTGGGGAGCCTGAATGCTTTAAAGTAAATCATTTGAATCATCATTTTCACTCATCTCTGATAATGCAATTGCTAATTTTCTCTATTACTGATTGGTATAGAAATTTACCTCTCATCCTTCTAGCAGCCGTCAACAACACAGAGCGTACCCTCCAACATTTCACAGATGAAAACAGAGAGATGTGTGGCCAAGCAGCATTAGAGTGCGGTCAAGATATGGCAAAATTTATTAATGAGGAGGAAGACACAAACTAGGAGATGCTGCAGAAGTTTGCTTTTGCCTAAGCCTACCGGGAGGGGACAATTCCACTCCTTCCTCAACTTCCCCTGCTACTGAGTTAACTGAGTGCAAATTACTTGTGGACTTTGAATTCAGACTGCAGCAATGTAAACTGTGGACAAAGAGGGCAAGTGGGAGGAAGAGAGAAAACTGGAACATTTTTAGAGCAGGTGGGAAAGTGGGGCAACAGAGGATTTATTGGGATTACCTCTGCCAAAAGAGGACAGTTGGAGGATATGTTGGATGGAGTAATTTCAAGCCTCAACGCAACCACACATTCAGTTTTTGAAAATATGAAGCAGAAATCACAGTAATGTGTAGGAGATATATGTCTACCAGAATAGAAATGTCTTTACCAACTAGTGCATGAAATCTTCTGGGGCAAGGAGGGTCCCAGAGTATTCCATCTCACCCACTGGGAAGCCTTCTTCCTTATCACATCACTCTTACCTCCATCTTAGGTATAGGACAAGGTGATGCCCTGGACACTCAGATCCAAGCCATTTAGGATTTCAAAGATGATCACCGACATTTTTAATTGTGCCTGGAAGTGAACTGAGTGATTTCATCAGAAACAGGCAACTTTCTCAGGAACATTGTATATATAGTTCATCTGCTACGTTTATGTATGTGCCTTCAAGTCACCTGTTGATTTATGGTGACCCCATGAATTTCATACGGTTTTCTTAGGCAAGGAATACTCAGAGGTGGTCTTGCCAGTTGTTTGTTCTGAAACTTAGCAGCTGGTATTGGTTGGTGGTCTCCCATCCAAGTACTAACCAGAGCGGACCCTGCTTTGCTTCCAAGATCAGACAGGATCTGGTGCCCACAACAATTTAGAACATTGCCTTCTCAGAACAGCAATTTCCACTATAGCTAAGAATAAACCTTTGTTTACAGCATCACCCATTGCCGGCAAGTGGCAATTACGAAGGCTACTGCTTATGTTATGTCTCTGAGAAGGCTCTGAACTGCTGATCGAAAAACCTAAACTAGTTTTGATAAAGAAATAGCTATGAAATAGTTGGCTTGTGCAAAGAACACTGGCTAATGCCAGCTAGTGGCTACCAGCTGGTGTTTGTCAATGGAGACAAGGTATCCAGTCAGGATTCTAATCTGAACTGTAAAGAAGTTCTCCAAGGCAGTGAATGCTATCCTCAGACAGATTCTTCACCTTGGACAACTCCTTAAAATTCAGACTAAAATTTCTAACAGATTCACTGCCTTACTGACATGGAAGACACCATCCACTACTGACTATGGATGGAAAGCATATTCGTCACTATTCATTTCCCAGTGGAATAATGGATTTATAAACGCTCTGAAAATGCATACTGAAAAGAATAGTGTTGTGGCAAAAGTCTTTATATTTTGGGGAATTAACATGTGCAGAAATATATTCTTTTTCTGTGAAATAAAGACTTTTTTAACATGGTAAACATGCATGATGTACAGGAAATAGTGAGTTTTGCAGAGAAAACACTTTTGGGTGTGTAAAAGAAACAGATTTTTTGCACAGAAAACCATGTGCATTTCTGCACAGAAAAATTCCCCAAGAGACTTCATAATAACTCGCAGGACCTGCATAGAAATCTTTGTTTTCTTCCCAAGTAGGAAGAAAACTACAGAAACTCTTTGTCCTTGCATGGAAGGACAAAATGTGCAAATATTTACATTCCTGCCACTGACGGGGGTGAACGGATACATTTCGCCTTTCTCTCTTCCTCCAGGCTGGAAGTCATTTCAAGCAAATTAAAAATGAAGCAACACTTGAAGCACCATTCATTTTTCTCAGATCATTTCTTGGGTCTGCAAATGTGTATCTATGCTCAATTTAACAAATCTTCACATTGTCTTGGCAGCAAGGAGAAGGAAAAGTTTATTCTGAACATGTGGATAAGTCTTCAAGCTATGTATGTCTCTCCTCTGGTCTCATGAGCATCATTTTCTCAGTTTAGTAAAACAACAACCTTATTTCTCTAAAATCATATGACATAAGGAAACCCTTCAACATTTCACAGAAGAAAAGCAAGTCATGCCCCTCTTCCCATATGTACCAAGGTTCACTTCATAAAATGTATCCCCTGTCACAGTCGGCCCTCCACGCTTGCAGGTTTGACTTTTATGGATTTGAGAGTTTCTTCAACCTGCTGCCCCCCTTCCCCAAGGGGCTTCTTTTCTGGGGAAGCTTTCCCTCTTGGATCTGATCAGGCCATGCAGCCATTTAAAAAACCACCTCTTGTCCTTGTTCTCCTCCACCAGCTGCTGTCTGGCCCACAAAGGGTGGCTGTTTCTCAGCACTACAAATCCTCTCCCAGTGTCCCCCAACCCAAGGAAGGAGATGAGCAAGGGAGGTGTTACCCCGTTTACTGGGGGTCCCGGGAGGGACACCTAAGTAACCAAACAACAAAACACAATTTTGGGGGAAATTAGCTGAAGCACTCACTTAAGCTAGCGAGAGGCAGGGTAACTTAGCGGGATCTTGCAACCCAGCGTCTACGGGGTCAGGTCAGTCAAGCAGCCAGACGGGTTTAAAGTAATCAAATGATATTTTATTGCATACAAACAAATATTAAAGACACCACTGTCACACAGCTAAGAAACTAGAGATTGAATTAAGTATAGAGACTTTCAGGGGAAAATGGGTGATACAACACCTGTCTCGTTGTCCTGGACCTCGGGAGAGAAGCAGGGGGTGCAGAGAAGAAGCTCAGCTCAATTAGCTGAGCAGTGCAGCAGCAAGACGGGATGAAAGTCAGGAGCGATCCGAGGAAGGTCTCAGAATCAGGGGTTTTTATAGGTTGAATTGGGACTGCAGGCTATGCCTTACTCCGGGAAAACAATTAGTTTTGGGCGCGAGGCAATGTCTCGGAAAGGTCACACTTTGCATGATGGAATCAGAGCCAAATTAACAATAGTGCGGCCAGTATGCAAATGCGCAGTGCTTACCAGTGGACGGCACAACCTTTGTCCAGTAGCCTGCTCGGGGCAGGAAGCCTTTGTTAGTATCGTGCATATGTAAGGAGGTGTTTACCAGAGAGGTCCCTGAAGTGACAAACCGGCTGTGTCTGGCCTGCCTGGGTGGGGAATGAAACGTCCAGCAATTATTGGCTGTGCCTGTTTGCATGCTTGTCCGGTAGCCTCACAAACATGTGGAGCGGGGTGGCAGAGTAAAGCTGAATTACTGATACCAAAGTGATATCAGGTGCTATCTCCGGGTAGGCCTAGACTGCAGTAACAGAGGGGAAGTATAAGGCCACCACGCTGACCCAACTCCCCCTTTCCTCTCCTTTCCCTGACCTGGGCCTTTTCCGCACCAGGCTGTTACAGCGCGATCATTCCACTTTCAACATCCTATGGAATCCTGGGGTTTGCAGTTTTGGGAGGGGCCGGCCAGCCCCTCCCGAAACTGCAAACCCCAGGATTCCATAGGTTGTTGAAAGTGGAATCATAATGCTATAACAGCCTAGTGCAGAAAAGGCCCTGGGCTCATTTTTTGAAAGTCCTGTGCTTCTAACCCCAGCGAAAGTGGAGGGCCACTGCATGTCTTTATTCTAAAACAGCCTGTGCTCCATTCATTTAGAGCCTACTACTTAAGTGCCCGTATACAGGAGACCTGTTCTTGAGCATTACTTCATTAGCAGAAAATTTGGTACTAGAGACAAACATGACATAGGTTGCTACACAACAATAAAGGAGTGCACTTCATCATGTTTCAGCAGTTTTTAAATTCCAAAAGTAATATGCACACATGAAGTGAAACGACCATGCCATGTAAACTTTGCATAAGTAAACAGAAACATTTTCAACCTTCTAGAGGTCACACTCATAATTGATTTTTTTTTTCTTTCACTAGCCTCCACTTTTCTTCTGATTTCCATTTTGGTAGCTAAACATTTCCACACAACATCTCTATAACGCTATAGGAGCAGGTTATTAATAGTCCAGGAGCCATGCTTCTGCACAACTTCTGGCTGGGTAGCAGTATGTGTGAAAGGGATCTAGGAGTCTTAATAGACCACAAGCTGAACATGAGTCAGCAGTGTGACGCGGCAGCCAAAAAAGCCAATGCAATTCTCGGTTGCATCAATAGGAGTATGGTATCTAGATCGAGGGAGGTACTGGTACCACTTTCCTCTGCTTTGGTTAGACCTCATCTTGAATACTGTGTCCAGTTCTGGGCACCCCAATTCAAGAAGGACATGGTCAAGCTGGAGCAAGTCCAGAGGAGGGTGATCAAAATGGTGAGGGGCCTGGAAGCCATGCCCCATGAGGATAGACTTAGAGAGCTGGGGATGTTTAGTCTGCAGAAGAGAAGGTTAAGAGGGGACATGATAGCCATGTTTAAATATTTGAAGGGATGCCATGTAGAGGAGGGAGTGGGCTTGTTTTCTGCTGCTCCAGAGACCAGGACAAGGAGCAATGGATTCAAGCTGCAGGAAAGGAGATTCTACCTGAACCTCAGGAAGAACTTCCTGACGGTCAGGGCTGTCTGGCAGTGGAACATGCTGCCTCAGAGTGTAGTGGAGTCTCCTTCCTTGGAGGTTTTTAAGCAGAGGCTGGACGGCTATCTGTCGAGAGTGCTTTGAGGGTGTTTCTGCATGGCAGGGGGTTGCACTGGATGGCCCCTGAGGTCTCTTCCAACTCTACATTTCTATGATTCTATGATTCTATGAACACTGTCGCTATCCAGCTACTATCCTGTTCCCAAGCATCACCAAATCGCCATATTCTATTTCCAGAAAAAATCTGTTAAGGCCTCCTGTAGCGCTTCAATCCTGTCAGCCATCATAGAGCAGTACCGTTATACCACTTGGTAGCACTTCCTGCTATGATGGATCCAGCAGTGGGCAGGCTGTGGCCGTGCCCAGTTTGTCCCTCTCTCAGTGACTCCCACGGCATGGTAACTTTCTCCCTGTTTATTTTAAATGTCTCCTTTGAGACAAAACTTTTTATTTTATTTTTTAAATATATTTTTAAACGGAATAGGGCAAAAGTGCAACAGTGTACTGGCGTATCATGCTGTTACAACATTGCTGCATTAGTACGGCTTCAAAAAAAAAATCACTGCTCAATCAGGGGTGGTGGGGCAGGGTGAAGGTGGTGGAAGGAACACCGGTGGCAATACCCATCCCCTTAAGGGGGAAGGGTGCAGAAAAGACTTTCCTAACCCAACAGCATCACGTGAATGGCAATGCCGCCATTATAACCGTATAATGTGCTAATGGCCTCTAGTGAGGAAATGGCCTTACAAATCTATGCTTTTTAACATGCTTGTGGGAGCTGGTGAGGCAGGCTTTTCTGCACTCCCCCTTTCTGTTCCGCTGTTCAAACATGCTTATTAGGGATTCTGGAGGCAGCTACTGTTTACCTTGCCTGTTGCAGACAAGCATATACGGCTACGGTAGGATTGGACAGAGTAGCATCCCATTCTTTCCCAACTCTAGCTTTGTTACAGTGCTTACTGCAGACATGCTGTTGCCACTTGGCACTGGAAGTCTGTCTTACTCCAGACCTCATTTACCATCCTTCCATTGTCAATGCTGCTAAAAAAAAAAAAAAAACATCCAGTGAAACAAAAGACAAGGAGGGAAAGGGAGCTAAGCAAGCCAAAAAAAAACTTTGTAAAAAGGAGCTTCTTTGGTTTAGTTAACTGAGGTATGCCCATAGTAAATATCTATTATGTAATTTCTTAGTGCTCCTCAGAATGTACTCATATAAAAGTGCATTACAAACACAATGCATCAGCCATTCTCATGAAGTATTTCATTTGTAGAGGCTCTGGGGAGACAACTAAACCCCAAAGGACAGTATTTGTTGTGTGATTTCAAGTTAAGTATGTTGGAGCTTATGTGTGTTAGGCAAAAAAAAAAAAAAAAATTAAGATGCCTGGGGCAGTTGTGGGGAGAGGTCCCTCCCTAAACTGCAAACCCAGGATTCCATAGGATGTTGAAAGTGGAATAATAGCACTATAACAATCTAGTGGGGAAATGGCCTCACAGGAGTCAAGATTCCTGGGTCCTGGTGGCTCTTCTGGGGTTTTGGATTGAAAGAGGTTGCCTCATTCCTTGGATGATGTGTAGGTGAGCCAGTGACAATGGCTGTATTAATTATTTTTCCTAACATTAAAAAAACCAACAACAACAACCAGTAACTTCAGGTATTTGACCCTGGTGACAGGAGCAGGAGGCAATTTGCTGCTCAAAAAAAGAGTAAATAATTCCACTAAATATGTCAAAGCCCTCAGGCTGGTATAGAGTATCTTTTTGGATGCTGGCCATATCCTCAATCTGCAGTGAAAGATGTTAAATTCTCTTTGATAGTGGGAGCATTATGTGCCAATGCTATTAGCCCTTTTACAAACCAAGGTAAATAAAGGTTTTGTTGCAAATCTACCAGTTAACATTTACATAGTTCTTTTATTCAGAGAGTATTATAGCAAATGCCTTTTGTGGGAGGTAAATATGTTTAGCCAGAATGGAAGAAGAACAGGAAAGGGCAGCAGCTGTTCTCTTGAGCGCAAGCTTCCCTTCTGCCTTGGATTCCACTGCATCTGAAAGAGCCATCAAAGAACGCTGATCTGATCAGTTCAGCTTTTGGCTAGGAGCTTTCCCAAAAGGCAGCTATCTGGGCACAGTGCCAGCAGAATGAAGTCATTCTGGTGTTTTAGAAGTTGACTTCCCTAGATCAATAGTTGTGTTGGCACTGAAATTCAACCTTGCAGCATGCTAACAAAATGAAATTTTGGCCTGCCATAAACTTCAATAATTATTATTCATTTAGATATATGTTTTCAAGAAAGTGCATGTTTTAATACTTTCTTCATCTGATAAAAATGTACAAAGGTGGTGCACCTCTGCTACACTGGTATGCAGTGATGTATTTAAGTCTTTTATCCAACTCTGAAGTCAAGTCTCAAGTCTCCACCTTCAAGTCTCAAGTCAAATCTCAAGTCCTTGAAGAAACTTTCACGTCAAGTCTCAAGTCTGGGAGCCAACTTTATACCCCAACCAAAATTCCAGAATTATTGGATAGAGTGAAATAAAGTCAGTTTTAGCAATTTCAGCAGAGTTGGCTGTCCCCATTTGCAATTTTGCCATCTGCAGCTTTGAAAGTTGGAAATAGGATCCTGTCTTATTCCACATTACTGAAGATTCAAAAAATTTAGAAGGAAGGATCCTTCTTCCTCAAGCCCGTTGCCTAACACATTTGCTGTTCCCCTCTGAGAAACGCACCCTGCACTCTGGGAGCAAGTCTTGTCTTTTGCTCTTAGGAAATGCTTTAGAAGGCTCTTCTAACATGCAGCGGGGACAGGCTGCTGAGCTGACCTCAAGTCTGCTTCAAGCCCATTGCCTAACCTGTTTGCTGTTCCCCTCTGAGAAATGCACCCACACTTTGGGCTTGAGACAGACTGTCATGTGATCAGTAGGCAAAAAGAGATGGAGGCGTTGTTCAAAGTCACAAGGTTTCTGGGTGAATGTGTTATGTTACTGAACCAAGGGCAGCAAGTCAGTCACTAAAAATATACAAGTCTCAAGCTGAGTCGAATCAGTGCATCATTTATGGCCAAGTCAGGTCACTGAAGTGACATAAGTCCGATTTGAGTCCAAGTCTATCGACTCGAGTCTACATCACTGCCTGGTGTGCTTTGACACTGAATTAAATTACAGGCATGCTCCACCCTATATGTATCTAGGATGTTAATTGTCAAAACAGAGAGATCTGCTTCTGATTTATCCTTTCACCTAACACTAGGTGCATCCACATTGCACAGTTATAGCATTTTGATGCTGCTTTAATTGTCATGACTCTGTCCTCTGGAATACTGGGATTTGTGGATAACATGGTAATTAGAAGTGTCTCCTAGACATCTCTAGGCAACTCCCCCTGAACTACAGCTCCCTAGATACCTTGATTTAATCCTCAGGATTCCTTGGAAACTATATCCATAAACTGCAGTACTCTACCTTTTTTGGGCCAACTCCAAAACATAATACATAGTACCTATTATACAAGCTTTCAAAGCTTCACTGCTAAAGAAGCTAAAAATCATACAAGAGAAAAATGCTGATGATATTAGAGACACAAGCCTACATTCTGTCTGTGATGTTGTCAATTAAGATAGTATTGAGGAGTTTCAGTGCAAGCAGAGGCCACTCCACTTATTGGTCATGTGAAGACTAGAAACAAAGAACAATAAAATGCAGCTAATAAAATTTCAGTTTCATTAGCAACAGAAGAGTAACTTCTCTTGAGATCCAGATGTCTCTGTCCTGTCTGAAGCTAACTGCTTCTTTCTTGGTAGAGAGAAGACAGAATTTCATCTGGACATCTGTTACATCTGGGGGGAAAAACTTTTAGATGTTGTATAGGTTAAACTTGCAGGGGAAAAGGGGATTTTTTTTTCTTGGAAACTTTAGTTGAGGGTAGTTCACTGGAAAAGTCTAGAGGATAATTCTAACCACTTTACCAAACAACAAATCCCAGGACTACATCACAGTTAAAGTAGTATCAAACTGCTATAACTATGTAGTATAGATGCACCTATTACGTTAATGTAGGGTTAAATATGACCACCAGTACCTGCAACTCATTTTCTGCCCAATTTACACACTTGGGCTTTTAAAGTGTAAAATAAGGAATGAGCAGGTTCTTAAAAAAGGAAAATTCTGAACAACGTAAGTTCAGTCTTAGAGCAAATAGCTCCATTTCGACAAGCTGCCATTTCATTTCAAGGTACAACTGAAAAGCAGTGGTTTTATCTTTGAAGTCCTAATAGCATTACCCCTAATCAAGGCTATGCAGAATCTGTTCAGTTCAAGATCCCTGGGGCCATTCACACTACAGAATGATAGTGCTATTACTTCACTTCAACTACCACCATTCTGTCCCACAGAAAACTAAAACTGGCAGTTTGTTATGGTTGTGTGACTTCAAATAGATTCCGACTTATGGTGACTCTAAGGCAAACCTGTCACAGGGTTTTCTGGGGCTGAGAGTATCTGACGTGCCCGAGGTCACCACGGCCAAGCAGGGAATCGAACTCTGGTTTCCCGGGTTGTAGTCCAGTGCTCAAACCACTACACTACACCGTGTCTCATTGGTAGTTTAGGCAGGGGCATTTATAATTCTATGGCAGATTGCTCTGGAACCATGGCAATTAAAGTGTGATAATAGCACTAAAATTCTGTAGTGTGAATGGGCTCCTGGTTTACCTTTTTGCAATTTATCTTTAAACAAGATATCCCTTAAAACACCAAGGCCATTTCCACACTAGACTGCCATAGCGCTTTTATTCTACTTTCAACATCCTATGGAATCCTGGGGTTCGCAATTTAGGGGGGGCCTTTGAGGCCCCTCTCTAAACTCCACCCCCAAGATTCCATAGGACGTTGAAAGTGGAATAATAGTGCTATAACAGTCTAGTGCGGAAATGGCCCAAGTTTCTTATCCAGCAAGAATCAGTACAACATTGTTCCAAACATTTCCAAAAACATCCAAAGCTTTTCTATAGAACTTAGTTAATTTCCAAATGGAGCATTTCAATTTGTGCATTTCACTGTAGGTTCAATGTCCAGTGTTTTATGAGTAAGATTTTACAATAGCAAGTTGTAAAAATACATCAGAAAGGTGTTGACACTGTTGCAATAAGTGAAGGTTCTAGTCTTAGAAATGAATCATGCTTGGGTTATACCTTTCTAATTTAACACCCCCACTTTACACCAAGCAATTGTGCAATTATATTGTGCAAATGATTTTATTATGCAACCACCCCTGCTCGCTACACAGATGAACACACATCACACCACTTCCAAACCCATTTTCCACGCTTTCCCCTTGAACTAATCCTTGCCTAGTTCCGCTTTTGTATACAGTCAGTCCTCCACATTTATGGGTTTCACTTTTGCAGATTTGATAATTCACAGATTATTTGCTGTCACCTCTGCTGCCTCTCTATGCCATTTTTAATAGGGACTGCAAGCCTCGTGAGACTTAGAAACTGTGAACAAGGCTTGCAAGTCTCTATTAAAAATGGTTTGGGGCAGCAGTCGAGGTGGCAGTAAGCCCCACCAACCACCCGCTTCTGCTTTGTGAAGGAACCCAAATGCCTCAGAGCAATCCATGGTGGGTTGAATATGGTGATCATAGTTATTTCTGTGTTAAATATGGTTTGGGAGACCTTGAATTATTCATGGTTTTTCCACTTTTGCAGGGGTCCTGTGCCCCTAACGCTAGTGAATGTGGAGCGACGACTGTATTACTCTTTAAACTTTTGAATCTTTACTCTTTATACTTATCTTGATCCCTGCTGTTTCTCTGGGCATATCAGAATTGCACTATTATGCCACTCCCTTTAAAATAAAATAATATTTAAAAACTAGCCAGAGAAGAGAGAATGAACGTCCAACAGTTCTCTTGGGATCTGAGCGTCCTCCTACCCAACCACCAGAATTAGACTGAAGTTATCTTGCTGGAGGTCCCTAGGGAATCCCCAAAGGTAGAGTGATGAAATCATGCCCACTAGATAGCCAATATTGCAACAAACTGGAATGAGATATTTCTCACTGAGTGGTTACTAAGGAAGTATAGAGGGTCATCAATGAATTATTTCAAATAGGAAAAGAATAGATTTTCAAATGACATTGCAGCAGTACAGAACTGGGAGACCTACAATATCATGAAATAAGCTCCAGGCAAAGATGGGACAAACATAGTGCAGTTGCGATATAACACTAGGATAAGCTCCTTAGAAATCCATCATACTTGGGATTCCAAGTGCTTTTTCATTTTTGCTGACTTAAAAATACTACCATGTTGACCACAATACACCTGTATGCTGCACTGCATACTTTTCTAATTTAACATCTCCAAATTTCTTTTTATATAAAGATTGATGTAGCTAATTTGCTTTTTATTGTGTTGATTTTTATCAGAATCCTAGCTTAGAGACAGAGGCCCTTTCCACACGGGAGGGGTGGACACACGACGAAATGGGATGGTGCATGCGGGGACGGAGCTTACCGTGAAGCTGAGAGGTCCAGGCACCTAAAAAGTGGAATACTGTTAAGATGAATCAGAAAAAAAGGTCTCTTCCTCCATCCATTTACAATGACACTAAGCAGTATGTGGGATACTTCCAGAAGGAAACCAACAAGCAAAGTGCTATAACAGCAATGATGAAAACAAACAAAAGGGTTCTGAGATAACTGGAAACTGAGTTCTAACCTAATATTAGCGTCTTGGCTAATGTTCATGAGGCAGGAATCACACTGGAAGTATACCGAAGATCTCTGTGCAGTGTGCAGATTTCAGTTCGTCTGGACCGCTGCTTCCATATCCAGATTTTTCTTGTGATGGGGAATGGTATTTGATGAATATGCTGTATAATTGGTAGCTGATAGTGTATTATGGAGAGCCAGCATGGTATAATGGTTTGAATGTTGGACTGCAACCCTGGAGACCAGGGCCCTTTTCGCATGGCATTTTCCATGTGAAAGAGGGCCTGGAGCGTTGTGCGATTGTGAGGAGCGATCTGCACGACGCACTCACAATTGCGCAGTGCTCCTGGGGCTGGCAGGCACCGATCACGCACCTTTTCATTTTCAGCTAGAAGCCAAAAATGGTGTGCGATCGCGCATTGCTCCAGGGCCCCACACACACTTACCTGGCATGCGGAGCCTCCGGAGCCATGCCGGTCGTGCCTCCTGCCCCACTTCCTGCTGCGGAAGGAAGAGGTGGGGCTCTTGTGCGGGCAGCAGCTTGTGTGGAGCCAAAGGACCCCGGACGCAAGAGCCTCTCACCGGAGGCTGCTCGCGCGATCCCCGCACCCCAGCACCGGAAGATGGTAAGGTGTGGAAAGGGCCCAGGGTTCAGTTCCATGCTCAGACATGGAAACCCAGTGGGTAACCTTGGATGTGTCACACACTCTCAGCCCCAGAAAACCAGTGATAGGTTCACCTTAGGATCACCACAAGGTGGAAATTACTTGAAGGCACACACAACAACAACAACAACAGTGTATTATGAATTAAGAACTATTGTTCTAACTCACACAACTGATACACAGTTGTACCAAATACACAAGAGCTCTTAAGTACCATTACATGAGTAAATGCAAACATCTTAACAACTTATAGAAGGTCAATTTGCTGATTAAGGTTAAGTTTGGACTGACAAACTTCAAACTTATGTTGGTACTTGTCAAAGATGGGGGGCTGAAGACTCCTTTAGCCAAACTCTAGATACTTCTATCTTAGCTGAAGCTGAGTCCTCATTCACGCTACCAACTGACCTTCTACTATATATACAAGCTAAATTAAACAGAAGAACATTTATTAACAGTAATATCATTAGATAGCACAGAAAACAATCAAAAGAACATAGAGACATGGGTTAAAAAAAATCTAAACTTTGTAATCTAAACACACATGTCCAAAGCAAAGCATAACATTTTTAAGCAGATCTTATATACAGAGCCTTTCCACACTACACTGTTACAGTGCTACTGTTCCACTCTCAACATCCTATGGAAATCTGGGGTTTGTAACCTACTGAGGCCAAAGAGCTCTCTGGCTAAGAATTCTAAATGCCCCTCCCTAAACTACAAACCCCAGAATTCCAATAGGAATTGAAAGTGGAGTAACAGCGCTATAACAGTGTAGGGCGGAAAAGCCCAAAGTATAGGATTCCAATCAGTCAGATTACTTGGAGAAAAACAGAGATTGCTAGGAAAGCTTGATGTCAGCCCAGAACAAAGAAGGCACGCTAATTTATATTGCAAAAGCCAGCTATATCCTGGATTACCTTTATTAACTAACAACAAATCACTATAGGTTTGATCATCGTTGCCTCTGACATTTTTATAAGTTCTAGGAACCCAGCTGAATCAGAAAGGTCCTTGGTCATCCTGCACCGCTTAATGGGCAAAAACGTAACAGAGGTCCCCAGAGAAGGACATCATGATCATTTACAGACTTCTTTATAGGCTTTATAGGCTGCTGGCAAGCAAGCTCAAAATGGAAGCTACAAACAGTCCTTCAAACTCAAAGTAGTTTTTTTTCATAGTTCTGCTATATTTGTTACAAGCTGCCCTGTCCTATGAAGAACTATAGTTCCCAGAATTCCGTAGGACAGCGGGATTCACTATTAAAGCATATTTATCTGGGAATAAGTCCCGATGTCTTCAAGAAGTCTTACAAATAAGTGTGCCTGTATGGTGTAATCATTCCACAGACACACAGCCTAAGACTGTGAGAGTTATAAACCATACTCTCCGACTGTCCCAATTTGGCTGATTAATCCTCTGCTGTCCCACATTTTCAGCTGCTTTGAAAATGTTCCAGTTTCTCCCTTGGTTTGAAAGCACATAACACCACATGAGGGACTTTTGAGAGCTGCAGTGATCAGGGGCATGGGGCATTTTCACCATGCTTTTAGATCCTTTGACAATTTTAGGTCCACTTTAAGTCCTTTTCCTTATTATTACCGTGTTTATTTGTATCCCAGTTTTTCCCCAAAACTGGGCCTCAAAACAGCTCACATTTTAAAACAATACAATTTAAAAACATATAAATAGTGCATATTTAAAAAAAAGAATCAAACTGTTAAAGAATTAAAACAGCTTAAAAAGATATTTAAAAAAATTTAAAATATTACAGCACCCCTCAACACATTTTTTAAAAAACTTCTGTATTATAAGCCTTAATCTTAACCACAAGAAGTGACTAGAAGGTACTTTCCATTCTTTTTCTGTTTCAAAAAAGGCCTCTGCTGAGCTTCAATGGGCGAGGAGGGCAAAATGTGGCAAAATTACCCCCATGATGCCAGAGCCAAGCTGGGGGGCGAGCAGGAGACCACAAAATAGTCCCGGGCTGCACATGGTCCGTTCTTTCTCTAGGACTCATGTGGTGCTACTGTAGGCAGTAAAAGAATACAGACAAAATAGATAGTTCTTTCCCAGTTTTTCCCTGGTCTACTCTGCAGGGCTGCTAGAGATTCAGCACCCTGGACAGTTCAATTCACGGAGGGTATTGCCGGCCTAAATGTCCAAGCCAAATGAACTCTTTCGCTGTCTGTCTGCATTTGCTTAATTAAAGCTCCTCCATTTTGAAATCTAGTCAATTTGGGGGGGGGGTATTTTTTTTAATTCTTTTTTATTGAAACAAATATATACATCAGACATCTCTACACTCTTACATCATTACTATTTTCTACATCAATAAAACCTAACAAATACCATGAAGATTTGTCCATGTCCCATTTACAACTTCATTTTCATAATATGATTTCATTATCAGAATTTAAAGTCTTTCTTTCAGTCGCTTCACTTCCCGCTTTCTTTGACATGGTTTGTTAAATGCCTCTAATATCTTTCCCCTCTACATTTACATACTTCCTTGTTAACTGTCCTATTAAAGTGTTGCTTTAGCTTTCTTGACTCTTTTTGCTTATCATTAGGTATAATCTTTACACTACTCATTACAGATCTTTTCCCAATTTTCCTCAATATATTTCTTAATTTCTATCATATCAATCTTTTAAAGGTCATTCCTGTTGTCAGCCCCTTGTCTTACTTAAAATTATGCTGACATTAATTGGCAAAGTCAATGGCCAAGTTCTCAGAATTGGTTCTCAGCACTCCCTGGAACAATATTTCTTATACTTCACTCTTGAGCAAATACATGCATAATTCAGAGTTCATTGTTGATTGTTAACCAGAAGTTACTTTGTTATCAACCATGTGTCTGAATTTTGGTCCTGAGAAAGTAATTATTTTTGCACATGCATGGAATACTTTGTGAGATCATGGTCAACCTAATCTATAAAAACACTCTCCTTTTAACAATAAAGGGTCCTTCTCTTTGCTCATGTAAGAAGTGATTCTGACTGCATTCTTTCTGAGCAGGGAGAATTCCCTTTGGCCAGAGTTGGGGACCTTTCCAAGCTGATTGACAGCTCACCCACAATCACACAGATTACTTGGGGTAGTCCATGCAGACCTAATATTTTAGGTCTGGCCCCACTTATTTTTTGAGGGTTCGGGGTAACTCTAACACTATCTAGGTGTTTTTCTTTACCATGTTTTTTCCATGTTTCTTTTCCATGTTTAAACTTGAGT